>CM019180.2:26101525-26157510 GCA_009739505.2 Apolygus lucorum | reverse complement strand
CCCTCTCTCCCGAAGGGATTTTCACCACAACCTTGAGAGGGTTACTCGGCGGTCCTCACTACTAGCACCATACAGGATTTACCGTTCGGATACTTGGACCAAAGACAATAAAGGATGGTACATCTCAACTTATTTTTCTTCAAATTTTTATTACAATTTAAACAAAATTAACAAAATATTCAAACATAAACGTATGGAATGCACATAATGTTGGTGCCGAATTATGAAAAATACAATGCGATCCTATCGCTAAAGGTTCAAGTAATGAAGATATTTTGGGGCATCCAATACTTTCAACGTCAACTATTCGTAGTTTCTTGGAACAGCTGTTGAATGAAATCAACCTTTTGCTTTCCTTTCACATATATGATGTCATAATTAGAAGAGATGCGATGAAAAATATTTGATAGCTGGCTGTATTCCACATCTCCTTCATCCCACGGAATTCTATGTACATGCTTACGATCCAATTATTAGCTTTTCGAGCCTTTGGAACGTAAATGTACAATCCCTTGGGTGGTTTGAAAATCCAATGTTGTGCTGAGAAAACATTGTGATCACTCAACGATAACTCTTTAACGATATGCTTCATTCATTGTTGAAGAACCAGTGGAGATCCAGAACAACCTCTCTCTTTGACGGCATGATGATGACTGAATGAACAATCGAGTATGGTACTCCTTTTATATAGGCTTCACGTGACAAATGTCAGTGGTGAAGTGGTCCAGCTTGCTGAGGTTCGATGATTCGCTAAATCTCCTTCAAGACGTAGGATTCATACCTACATGCAGTCTGACAACATTTTTATACATTCGACGGACTATATTAGTCAAAGGGTTGTACTCCATGATCGGTCGTGAATGATGAGGCAATACGCTGTTGTGTCACCGGGAAATGCTACGGCTCGCTTCAAATTCCAACATCACATCTATAGGTCCAGATTTGATGGATTCACTCTGTTTTGAACAATCCAAAACACCAAAGTTCCTCTTTCCTGAATTGGTTGAGTGAAGTAATGGATGATTGTATTCAACCCCGTAGTAAATTTGTTGAAATGTGGCATACATTCGGTAAAGGACGAAAAATTGATTTCTTGTCAAAGTTGATATTCAGATCATCGTATGGGTATGATTTGAGTTCAAAAATAACTTCACATTGCTCAGATTACAATGGTCGAAACGGCATGAAGTTTCCTCAAACGTGTTTCTTTCTTTCCAGTTTGAAAAGCTAATATTACGTATCAGGTTTTTCAACTTGGAGACGTCTTTGACGTTCCATACATGCTTATGGTTTCGGAATAGAGGGTACTCGTAGGCTCAAGCAGCGGGAAATCCTATTCGTATTGCCTTTTCCTTTTGAAGATGACGATGAAAGTTCCAGTTCGATGATGGTTGTCGAGTGTTAGGGAGGGTACACGCCAAGAGAGGTGAGGTCAATTTCGATTTTGGCCCGAGCTGTTCGGCTCCTGCAACTCCTTGAGACAAGAGCAGTTTTCATCTCTTCTCGAATCGTAGAAATATCAGTTCTTGCTTGACGTTGATCACTACTTTTTGATAACATTCGAAGAATCCAAGTAGCACACTGAGGGGTAAAACAGACGTTGAAATACCCTTCAGTTGATACGTTGAGAGTATCAGTTACTACCCAACCATAATTTTCAATCTCGTTCTCGGTGCCTTTCATGAACGATGTGTAGCCTTTCATCGATGATGTTATGCCGGGATTCCTCACTCGGTCGATTTCTGTGGCACATATTTCGTAGCGTATCTCATCAAAGAGAACGGGAATGGCGTTGCTGGTCATGACATAGTAGCTGGCGGCGGTGGTCCTGATCCATCTTCCTTCAGGAAACGTCCTTGTAGCTCCCAGGAAACTTTGACTCGGTAGGGTGAAGAGGTCTTGATGCTGTATGGCGATCCGTATCTCCTGTCCATAGTCAAGGATGAACCGTAGGGGTAGTGAGTATGGTACTCCACCCGTTCAAACCCCTTCCTCCTCATTAGATAGGTGCTCTTCAACGTTCAACATGTTGACTCTTCGAGATCCAATTAACAACTGACTGATTTCAGGGTGTGCAGCTCCTTATATACGAGAATCCTATCGTACTATCTTCATTGAGCAAAATTCTCGGTATTGATCCAACTATTATGTCTCGAGTCGAATCCCAACCATTTTACGTACGCTCGACCCTCTCCATCTCGTCGTAGTATCTTCTCCACAAGATATATTCTTGGGTACTTGGTCAATTGTAGTTCTTCTTGATAAAATCCTCCGGCAACTTGTTTCTTCTCACTATCCTCCAGGATGTAGGTGGGTGGTACAGTCTTCTTCACTCGAATGATCTTGAATATTTCAGTTGACCACGAGGGAGTGTATCCCTTTTCAAATTCTGCTTTCCTCTTGGATATCCTCACGTAGTCGTCAATCTTGAATTTTGGCTGTTGTTTCTTCCTCTTCTTCGGTGCGAATAAGGTCTTGAGTGCCAACTTCTCTTTTCGTTTTCCTTTGACATCTGCAGGTGCCATCTTAATCGAACTGTGTTTGGTCTTGTTATACAGTCCAACGATTTCTTCTATGACATTCACCCATTTGTAATGTCCCTGCATACTGAACTGTTTCCAAAGCAATGTCTTCAGAGTGCGAATCACTCGTTCCACTATTGATGCTTTCAGATTGGTGAAGGTAGAGTAGTGGTTGATGTTATGACTGTTCAGTAGCCCTCTCATAGTGGCATTATAGAATTCTTTTCCACGATCAGTTTGTAAATGACGTGGTAAACGTGGTGCTGACTTCTCGAATATCAGCTGGAATCCCATACTGGTTGCTGTGGCTGTCTTGGATTTGAGTGGAGCTTTCCAAACGAATTTCGATAGGCAATCTATTACAACGAGTATGTATCGATTTCCTGCATTGATTCTCGAATACGGTTGAAGTTCCAGTAGATCTGCTTGCCATAAATCGTCTATTCCTTTCAGAATCACTCTTCTTCTTTTATAGTTCTTCCTGGCTGGTCGATGAAGCTCCTCAATGATTTTTCTCTTGACGTCTGTCATGTTTCGAGTCTTGACACTTAATGATGATGAATTCTCAGATACTGATGTTTATATAGGTCGAGAAAATCACGTTATATGCTGACCCTCCCATCCGAAGGGATTTCCACCAAAACCTCAAGGAGGGTTACTCAGCAAAATTAGAGATTTTCTTTTGATACCGTCTATTAAAAACAGGTCCTCACTACTAGTGCCTCATAGGTCTTACCTTTCGGATACTTGGACCAAGACGATTATGAATTATTTTCAGATGAAGTACTGGGCTTCTTTCTTGGGTAGAATTTCCTAATAATAGCCCATTTCGGATGTGCCCGTTCAATGTTGAAATTCTCTGTTGAACTAAATCTTTTCTTATGTGCATTGGTCGCATCCAGTATCTTTTTATAGGATTGAAGATCATGGTCCCTGATCATTGTCTTGTCCGGATTTTTCATGAAGAGAAGTTCTAATAGTCCGAGGGTGCAATGGATTTGCATGTCTGTTCCTATTCGCATTACATCATCTCTGATAGTTACATAACTGTCTCCCAATGTGAAGCGGTCAGATTCTCTGTGGTAGTGGATTCCATAAAGGTCATCAAATCCTGGTTCTCTATCAATTTTCTTCCTGACGTACTCTGATGCATAATGTCCATATGATGGCTCAACTGGTGATGACGATGCAAATGGTTCTTGAGGGGTTGGAATAACTCTCACGTCTTCTTGCGTTGTCGATCCAGTAGGAGGTTCCTCTTTAGGTGACATGATGTATGGTATCGCAGGAGAATCTGATGAGATATCGGTTTCTTCTACTTTCCTTCCGAATAAGTCGAAAATACGTCTTGGTTTGGTTCTTCTTCTCCTCCTGTTAATGTACTTCCATGGATCAATTGTAGATGACATTGCTGTCTGCTCCAATTTCGGCTTCTTGGGTGATGGCGGATTCAGAATAGCTTCTCGCATGGGTTCAAACCTCTTCTTGAGTTGTTCTTCTGTGTCCTCCCTGCTCCTTCTTATCTGGTTATACCTCGCTCTAATGAGTTTACGAACCTCAGCGATCTCTCGCTCAATAGATGTTACTACTTCCATGGTTTGAAATAGACTAACTGATTTATCCTAATTCAGGGTATTATATAGGTATCGAAACCTAGCCTATATCTCCCATTGCTGACACCACACTCTTTGTCTATGACCAAAAACCCATACCTACTAGTTTCCCAACACCTTGAACAAATGTCTTTGAATTTGACGAATGACATATCCATGTTTACATGATCTTCGTATATCTTTTTCATATTTAACGTGTCTTGTCTAAATACAACGATTAAATTGGCACAGTCCCTGACCAAATGTTTAGGTATACGACAATAACTTTGGGCTATATAAAAGCTATCTGTCTTACTATGTCGACCCATGCTGAAGAACATCCTAATCCTATCTTGTTTGTCGCAAGCTACGTCATCAAAAATCATTACGGAATTTGGTTTAGTTTGAGAGGGTAGTGGTACTTCATCACTATTCTCGTATTTGAAGAAGCCGATTTCTTTTAGGGGTTCCATGATTCTAGTCAATTGGACGTATTGAGGTTGGTGGAGGGTTCTACTAAAGAGATAGATGTTTTCAAATCTCAATCCATGAGGAGAGTATAATAGATTGAGCATCAAATTTGTTTTGCCACCATTCGAAGTCGCACACATTATGCACCGTATACTGTTGGGTAGTAGTGAGCTATGCCTTGTTCTATCGGAAGTATTGCCCTCTAACTTTGCCAAATTGTGGACTGGGAGACCGACACCTTGCTTCACCAACTGCATGTTGAATACTGAGGACGTTTGTGAGAGGACCAGCCCTTATATACTATTTGCAACCCACTATTACCATCACCACAACTTGAAAATTTCATCAACGCCCTCCCAAATTCTCATCATAAGTCCATTGCAATAACTTTCACCCCTCCCTTTTTGAGAGACAACGACCTGGTTGCGTACCCCGGGCCCACCCTCGCGTAATGGATCGAGTAAACCAAACATAGGTTATTACAAAACAAATATGAAGGATTGTGAATAAAATCAAAGTCGAAAATAAAAAGATAAAGAAAAAAATAAAAGCAATCCTTTACATAGGTTCCGCTAACCATTGGTTGTTTTACTCGTTCCGCAACCCCCGGGAAATCCCGAAAGATTTCCAGCTACAGTGTGTAGCTTTGGTTGCTCCACTGGTACGCAACCAGGTCGTTGTCTCTCGTACACATTAATTTACTTACCCACCCTTGTGTATATTCGATGATGAGAATTTAAAAACGGTGATTAAAATTTGATAACCTAAGGACGATGATGAAATTTTGACAGGACCAGCCTGTTTAAAAATTTGATAACCTAAGACGATGATCGAAATTTGTTAACCTAAGACGATGATCAAGATTATCAGGAACCAGCCTGTTTAAGAGAAATTTGATAACCGAAGACAATGATAAAATTATCTCAACTCAATTTTGACCTGAGTGCATTTGAGCATCGCATCCCAGGTCATCATTGGTGATGTGAAGTAGTGAGCAGGATCAAGGGAATGGGATTTGATTGTTATGTTTCTGAATGATTCAAATATTTCAGCAAGGAGGAGTACATCGATTTTCATGTAGAGATCGCTATACTCCCCCATGCTGGAACAATTGAATACTTCCCACACTTTCTGCGCATGTTCATATTCTACATTGGTTATTCCACTATGTTTCAGTTGGCTATAAAATTCATTTATGGGAGGTAATTGGGTTTCATGATATTTCTCCCATGAGTTCATATACTCGTAGGGGAATACTCCTTTCCTTTTCACAAGATCTAATTCATTATTATTAAAAAATTTAGGTAAAATATTAAAATTAGTTAAAGATTTGGCAAGACCATCTAAACTGTTTGATAAAAATCGGAAGCTATCTAAAAATCTCAATGATATATTTTTATTTACTCTTTTGGAGAAGGTGATGAAATTTTCAAGTTGTGGTGATGGTAATAGTGGGTTGCAAATAGTATATAAGGGCTGGTCCTCTCACAAACGTCCTCAGTATTCAACATGCAGTTGGTGAAGCAAGGTGTCGGTCTCCCAGTCCACAATTTGGCAAAGTTAGAGGGCAATACTTCCGATAGAACAAGGCATAGCTCACTACTACCCAACAGTATACGGTGCATAATGTGTGCGACTTCGAATGGTGGCAAAACAAATTTGATGCTCAATCTATTATACTCTCCTCATGGATTGAGATTTGAAAACATCTATCTCTTTAGTAGAACCCTCCACCAACCTCAATACGTCCAATTGACTAGAATCATGGAACCCCTAAAAGAAATCGGCTTCTTCAAATACGAGAATAGTGATGAAGTACCACTACCCTCTCAAACTAAACCAAATTCCGTAATGATTTTTGATGACGTAGCTTGCGACAAACAAGATAGGATTAGGATGTTCTTCAGCATGGGTCGACATAGTAAGACAGATAGCTTTTATATAGCCCAAAGTTATTGTCGTATACCTAAACATTTGGTCAGGGACTGTGCCAATTTAATCGTTGTATTTAGACAAGACACGTTAAATATGAAAAAGATATACGAAGATCATGTAAACATGGATATGTCATTCGTCAAATTCAAAGACATTTGTTCAAGGTGTTGGGAAACTAGTAGGTATGGGTTTTTGGTCATAGACAAAGAGTGTGGTGTCAGCAATGGGAGATATAGGCTAGGTTTCGATACCTATATAATACCCTGAATTAGGATAAATCAGTTAGTCTATTTCAAACCATGGAAGTAGTAACATCTATTGAGCGAGAGATCGCTGAGGTTCGTAAACTCATTAGAGCGAGGTATAACCAGATAAGAAGGAGCAGGGAGGACACAGAAGAACAACTCAAGAAGAGGTTTGAACCCATGCGAGAAGCTATTCTGAATCCGCCATCACCCAAGAAGCCGAAATTGGAGCAGACAGCAATGTCATCTACAATTGATCCATGGAAGTACATTAACAGGAGGAGAAGAAGAACCAAACCAAGACGTATTTTCGACTTATTCGGAAGGAAAGTAGAAGAAACCGATATCTCATCAGATTCTCCTGCGATACCATACATCATGTCACCTAAAGAGGAACCTCCTACTGGATCGACAACGCAAGAAGACGTGAGAGTTATTCCAACCCCTCAAGAACCATTTGCATCGTCATCACCAGTTGAGCCATCATATGGACATTATGCATCAGAGTACGTCAGGAAGAAAATTGATAGAGAACCAGGATTTGATGACCTTTATGGAATCCACTACCACAGAGAATCTGACCGCTTCACATTGGGAGACAGTTATGTAACTATCAGAGATGATGTAATGCGAATAGGAACAGACATGCAAATCCATTGCACCCTCGGACTATTAGAACTTCTCTTCATGAAAAATCCGGACAAGACAATGATCAGGGACCATGATCTTCAATCCTATAAAAAGATACTGGATGCGACCAATGCACATAAGAAAAGATTTAGTTCAACAGAGAATTTCAACATTGAACGGGCACATCCGAAATGGGCTATTATTAGGAAATTCTACCCAAGAAAGAAGCCCAGTACTTCATCTGAAAATAATTCATAATCGTCTTGGTCCAAGTATCCGAAAGGTAAGACCTATGAGGCACTAGTAGTGAGGACCTGTTTTTAATAGACGGTATCAAAAGAAAATCTCTAATTTTGCTGAGTAACCCTCCTTGAGGTTTTGGTGGAAATCCCTTCGGATGGGAGGGTCAGCATATAACGTGATTTTCTCGACCTATATAAACATCAGTATCTGAGAATTCATCATCATTAAGTGTCAAGACTCGAAACATGACAGACGTCAAGAGAAAAATCATTGAGGAGCTTCATCGACCAGCCAGGAAGAACTATAAAAGAAGAAGAGTGATTCTGAAAGGAATAGACGATTTATGGCAAGCAGATCTACTGGAACTTCAACCGTATTCGAGAATCAATGCAGGAAATCGATACATACTCGTTGTAATAGATTGCCTATCGAAATTCGTTTGGAAAGCTCCACTCAAATCCAAGACAGCCACAGCAACCAGTATGGGATTCCAGCTGATATTCGAGAAGTCAGCACCACGTTTACCACGTCATTTACAAACTGATCGTGGAAAAGAATTCTATAATGCCACTATGAGAGGGCTACTGAACAGTCATAACATCAACCACTACTCTACCTTCACCAATCTGAAAGCATCAATAGTGGAACGAGTGATTCGCACTCTGAAGACATTGCTTTGGAAACAGTTCAGTATGCAGGGACATTACAAATGGGTGAATGTCATAGAAGAAATCGTTGGACTGTATAACAAGACCAAACACAGTTCGATTAAGATGGCACCTGCAGATGTCAAAGGAAAACGAAAAGAGAAGTTGGCACTCAAGACCTTATTCGCACCGAAGAAGAGGAAGAAACAACAGCCAAAATTCAAGATTGACGACTACGTGAGGATATCCAAGAGGAAAGCAGAATTTGAAAAGGGATACACTCCCTCGTGGTCAACTGAAATATTCAAGATCATTCGAGTGAAGAAGACTGTACCACCCACCTACATCCTGGAGGATAGTGAGAAGAAACAAGTTGCCGGAGGATTTTATCAAGAAGAACTACAATTGACCAAGTACCCAAGAATATATCTTGTGGAGAAGATACTACGACGAGATGGAGAGGGTCGAGCGTACGTAAAATGGTTGGGATTCGACTCGAGACATAATAGTTGGATCAATACCGAGAATTTTGCTCAATGAAGATAGTACGATAGGATTCTCGTATATAAGGAGCTGCACACCCTGAAATCAGTCAGTTGTTAATTGGATCTCGAAGAGTCAACATGTTGAACGTTGAAGAGCACCTATCTAATGAGGAGGAAGGGGTTGAACGGGTGGAGTACCATACTCACTACCCCTACGGTTCATCCTTGGACTATGGACAGGAGATACGGATCGCCATACAGCATCAAGACCTCTTCACCCTACCGAGTCAAAGTTTCCTGGAGCTACAAGGACGTTTCCTGAAGGAAGATGGATCAGGACCACCGCCGCCAGCTACTATGTCAATGACCAGCAACGCCTTCCCGTTTCTCTTTGATGAGATACGCTACGAAATATGTGCCACAGAAATCGACCGAGTGAGGAATCCCGGCATAACATCATCGATGAAAGGCTACACATCGTTCATGAAAGGCACCGAGAACGAGATTGAAAATTATGGTTGGGTAGTAACTGATACTCTCAACGTATCAACTGAAGGGTATTTCAACGTCTGTTTACCCCTCAGTGTGCTACTTGGATTCTTCGAATGTTATCAAAAAGTAGTGATCAACGTCAAGCAAGAACTGATATTTCTACGATCGAGAAGAGATGAAAACTGCTACTTGTCTCAAGGAGTTGCAGGAGCCGAACCAGCTCGGGCCAAAATCGAATTGACTCACCTCTCTTGGCGTGTACCCTACCTCACACTCGACAACCATCATCGACTGGAACTTCATCGTCATCTTCAAAAGGAAAAGGCAATACGAATGGATTTCCGCTGCTTGGAGCTCTACGAGTACCCTCTACTTCCGACAACCCATAAGCATGTATGGAACGTCAAGACGTCGTCTCAAGTTGAAAAACCTAGATACGTAATATTAGCTTTTCAAACTGGAAGAAAGAACACGGTGAGGAAACTATCATGCCGTTTCGACCATTGTAATCTGAGCAATGTGAAGTTATTTTTGAACTCAAAATCATACCCATACGATGATCTGAATATCAACTTTGAAAGAAATCAATTTTCTGTCCTTTACCGAATGTATGCCACATTTCAACAAAGTTACTACGGGGTTGAATACAATCATCCATTACTTTCACTCAACCAATTCAAGGAAAGAGGAACTTTGGTTGTTTTGGATTGTTCAAAACAGAGTGAATCCATCAAATCTGGACCTATAGATGTGATGTTGGAATTTGAAGCGAGCGTAGCATTTCCCGGTGACACAACAGCGTATTGCCTCATCATTCACGACCGATCAGTGGAGTACAACCCTTTGACTAATATAGTCCGTCGAATGGTATAAAAATGTTTGTCAGACTGCATGTAGGTATGAATCCTACGTCTTGAAGGAGATTTAGCGAATCATCGAACCTCAGCAGCTGGACCACTTCACCACTGACATTTGTCACGTGAAGCCTATATAAAAGGAGTACCATAATCGATTGTCATTCAGTCATCATCATGCCGTCAAAGAGAGAGGTTGTTCTGGATCTCCACTGGTTCTTCAACAATGAAATGAAGCATATCGTTAAAGAGTTATCGTTGAGTGATCACAATGTTTTCTCAGCACAACATTGGATTTTCAAACCACCCAAGGGATTGTACATTTACGTTCCAAAGGCTCGAAAAGCTAATAATTGGATCGTAAAGCATGTACATAGAATTCCGTGGGATGAAGGAGATGTGGAATACAGCCAGCTATCAAATATTTTTCATCGCATCTCTTCTAATTATGACATCATATATGTGAAAGGAAAGCAAAAGGTTGATTTCATTCAACAGCTGGTTCCAAGAAACCTACGAATAGTTGACGTTGAAAGTATTGGATGCCCCAAAATATCTTCATTACTTGAACCTTTAGCGATAGGATCGCATTGTATTTTTCATAATTCGGCACCAACATTATGTGCATTCCATACGTTTATGTTTGAATATTGTTTGTTAATTTTGTTTAAATTGTAATAAAAATTTGAAGAAAAATAAAGTTGAGATGTAACATCCTTTATTGTCTTTGGTCCAAGTATCCGAACGGTAAATCCTGTATGGTGCTAGTAGTGAGGACCGGCCGAGTAACCCTCTCAAAGGTTGTGGTGAAAATCCCTTCGGGAGAGAGGGTCGGCAGGGAAAAGACAATAAAAATGATGACTCAAACTATTAGGCTAATACATTATGTTTATCGTTCATGTTCAAATATTGTTTATTAAAAAAAATTGTATATTGTTTGATAAAATTATATTAATTCATGTTGAATAAATTAATTTAAAAAAAACAAAAACTCTATCGATTGACCCCACCTTGACGCGGTGATAGAGCTTAGTTGGAAATTCCAACGACCAAGAGGGTCGAACAATGTTACTAATTGAATCTTAATGGTAAAGAAATTAGTTGTTCTTACCTTAGATCCCTTGAACTGTCCTTTTCAGGACAATAGATATTTCTCTTAGTTGTACTGACCTTGCTTTGAAACTTGTAGTAGAGATTGAAACATGATTACAGGGTAAGACAGATCGACCATACTGCCATATAGTTAACCTATCATGAAGCTCCATTCTCAAGCTAGCTTAAATATAGTTTTTACCTGATGACATTGATGAGGGGTGAGAGTGAGGGGGAGTGTGTGGGGTAAGTATGGGGGAGTATGTGGGGGTAAGTATGGGGGAGTATGTGGGGGTAAGTTTGGGGAGTACGTGGGAGTATGGGGGAACATGTAGGGGTAGGTGAGAGGGAATATGAGTGAGTGTGTTAGGAAGTATGGGTGAGTGTATGAGGGAGTATGAGGAAGTATGTGGGGTAGGTGTGTAGAGGAGTATGAGGGAGTATGTGGGGGTAAATTTGGGGGAGTACGTGGGAGTATGGGGAATATGTGGGGGTAAATTTGGGGGAGTACGTGGGAGTATGGGGGGATATATGGGGGTACGTGTGGGGGAGTATGGGGAGTGATAGGAACGAGTCGGGGGGGGAAGGGGGCGGAAAGAGTGAGGGGCGAAAGGAGTACGGGGGCAGGAGGAGTAAGGGGGCGGTAGGAGTACGGGTCGGGAGGAGTACGGGGCGGGAGGAGTACGGGTCGGGAGGAGTACGGGTCGGGAGGAGTACGGGGCGGGAGGAGTACGGGTCAGGAGGAGTACGGGGCGGGAGGAGTACGGGGGCGGGAGGAGTACGGGTGGGTGGGAGGGGGTGGTGGCGGGAGGGGTCAGGGGGCGGGAGGGGTGGTGGGGTGGGGTCAGGGGGTGGTGGGGGGGTAGGGGTAAAGGTCAAAGGTCGTAGTATTAATAGTTATGGGGTAGAACCGCCCTTTTCTCTCTACTCTTTTTCTTTTTCTTTTTGGGTTATACTTCCTCGTGGGTTTTCGAATACCTATACAACAATAACTATGCTAAAATCTCAGCTTTCCAATCATATAATAGGGGGGAAAATACGTTTGAATGAGGAAAAAACGTGGTTCCGAGAAATTCGGATTTTTGGGGCTCTTTGCACTCGGGCAGGTTCAATAATTATATATTACAAGGGCTGGAATTCTACATAATTTTCAACGCTGATTCAAATGGTAGGTATCACCACCGATAATATGTCGTACCCTAAAATCGGGGTTTGATTAATCTTTTCACTTCATTTAGTTACATTATCAGTTTATCACTATTACACATGCACACATTGAATTTTCCATTCTCGAGGCTCTCTGTGCATATGGTACGTAACATGAATAAACTGTGAATCTTCCTTTATGATTAGCTTTCTTCCTACTTTCAATTTAAAATTCAATATATGCTTAAATAAGTTCTACCAAATAACTAAAAAAAAAAAAATTCCATGCGATGAAAGCCTGATTTTAGACCATCACGTATTATCAGTGATGGGAACATTTGAATCAGCGTTTAAAATTATGTGGAATTCAACCCCTAATTCTTGGACCTGCCCCCAGCCCAAAGGGTCTAAAAACCCCAATTTTCTTAAGCAGGACCTCGGTTTTTCGCATTCAAACGTATTTTTCTCCCCTAATTAGCGAAGTAAAATTAAAATTGATTACATAGTTAGACAGCCGAGATCTAAGCGCAATTTGTGGTCTTGAGGTACGTGGAAAACCATGAGAAGTAAAACCTTAACTACCAAAAGAAAAAACACGAGATTTGCCAATTTCACAAAAATTACTAGACGAGTTGATTTTTCATCCATCAATTTCTTTTTTCGTAGAACTATAAATATAATAAATTTGTCGTATTTTCCAACAGAGTATTCAGGTTTGAATTTCCATGATTATTAGGGAAATTAGGTATGTTAATTTTTAAGGGAACTACGGTCGAAAACACGAAAAAAATCTAAGAAGTAAAATAACTCGAATTTTCGTGGAGTAAAAAAAGTAATTGGACCCTTTCTTACTCAAATTAGTTGTAGAAAGGCCTCCTGAAGTTTTGCGTCCTTAACGAGGGATACCCTGCATGCAGATAGGAATGGCATATGTGAAATTAGTTGAAGAATGATCTTCACAGAAGGATCAAAGTAAATCAAGTCATTAAAATTATTACTGATAAATATTTTTCACTAAAAAATACGTAGATGAAGTTGAAGTTGTATTGTTCTATTCACAAGCTCGAAATGCGATCTCGTGGTGGAATCGGGCACCATAAAACTTCCATCGCCAGCTGCCAGTGTACTAGTAAGCTACGTGACGAAAAGGAGATTTTGGCCCTCTAAAATGAAACGGGAAATCCCAGAGCTTGAGCGAATGGTGCAATAAGTTTTATTACTGGAGGGGTTTTACGGCATCGCAAAAACTTGGAAGTCCGAAATCATCATCGCTCCCAAGGATCTCCCCGATTCAAGGGTCTTCCAGTCACCCATCAGTCTCTTATTGGGTCTACAGCTTTCTTCAAACCAAATTCTCTTTGGCAGAAATGTCTTTCGTGGGAGAAAGACGACTTTTTTACGGTTTAATTCCCAATTCCACAATTTTTTTCCCAACTAATCATTAGGTACCTATCCAACTCAGCTGACATTTTTTCCAGATTTTCAGCAAAAAATATTTGTAAATATTATTCTAGATGATTGGGCAACGAAACAATCCATCAATATTCGAACGGAACATAATGGCGAGACTTAGATAAAACAAAGATAAAATAACGAGAGTTGATCACGCTAACTAAACTGACCGTTTAACACTGACCTACATGAATGAAAGTATATTGCATGTTAATGAGAAGTGGCTTATGAGATGGTTATCTTGTTTGAAATAACAATTTTGTCATACATACTAGAATTTAGTGAGGACAGATGAGAAAATTGATGCATTTGTGATGATGTGCTGAATCATTTATATTAATCAATGCGTTTTTGAATCGACAGCTGTTTCGCGTTATTTGAAATGATCGGAAATCTCTACTGCGCATAATACAACGGGAATTATAGAGAATTAAAATTTTGTCGATTTGGTTGAATACAAACTTTTCTTTGTGAACAAACAGTTAACCCAGAGTTTTAGGTATCATTTAGGAAATCATTTTCTCTTTTAATTTTACTGCATAATTTAATAGGCTGCATGATAAGCGCTTCACGAAATTGATAAAAATAAAATTGGTTTGGAAGTTTAAAAAAATTATGTGATTTTGGAATTACTAGTAGGTACAAAGTACGTTATCTGATTCCATAATTACATTCCTAATTCCATAATTACATTAGCCCAACAAGGTAAACTGGGGTGAAAAAGTGCCACAGTTTCCTTCAGCCTGCTCAAAGTATGACTAGGGCGAATAAAATCACTCGCGATGAGATTGTGGAAAACCATTTTAATAAAAACGGAGTTGAGTAGAATGTTGTCTATTTCCACGAAAATAATGAGTTACAAGTTAAATCGATTTCGACGGTTAGGTCATCATCAGTAACAAACAATAACTGAAGGTACATCACAAAGAGCATAGCTTATATAGGCACAAGTGAAAGGGAGCTTGAATCCCATTGGTCGAGAAAGTGAAAGTCATACCCAATCAGATAAGTGAAAGGAGAATCCTATTGGCTCAGAGAAGTGAAGGGACCTGGGAGGATCATCAAATGCCAATCAAGGCAGACAAAGTGAAAGGGAGCTCAAACATTGGTGAGGGTTACATTGTGAAGGGGAGACCAAGCTATTGCAAGAAGGAACCTATCAATGGTGAAACATGTTGAGGGACCACCTCATTCAGACATTTACCAGACCTATCACTCCTAAGAATCTCGAACTTTTCAAGCACATCCAACATACCTCCCTTCGGGCAAAAATGAGGAAATTCTATGTACTGTCCGTTTGTTAGATCAAAACTAAAGTTATGATTGGATTCTCTCAGGTGATTCGCAAAAGCAGAATCACCTTTGCTATCCCTGAAATCCTTCTCATGCTCTTTTATTCTTTCCCTAAATTTCCTACCAGTTTGACCACAATACTCAAGCCCACAAGAACATTTCAGCTTATAAACCCCACTTTTATCTTGAACGCTAATTTTATCTTTAACAGAACCCAACGAAGCTTTAAGATTATTTTTATTTTTAAACCCTACTTTGAAACCTCTAGATGATAACATTTTGCCAATTTTTTCAGAAATCTTTCCATAATAAGGTATACTTATCCACTTTTTCTCTTCTAATACAACTTCTCTAGCCAAATTAGAAACCCCGTCTCTACACTTTTTCCTAAGAACCTTGTTCCATATGGAATCAATGAGACATCCTCCATATCCATTGCTTGCGGCTATACTCTTGATAATTGTTTTTTCTTTAGATACATTTTGATCACTCATTGGTACTGACAAAGCTCTATTGATCATACTATGGAAAGCAGCATGTTTATGAACTAAGGGATGATTTGATGTACTATGAATAGTGATATCACTGTAGGTATCTTTTCTATAAATGGACCTAGCTTTCTCCATTGAAGCTTCCGATGGACCCTACGTGACGAAGGCGTTGTGCGCTGAGGAAATGAAGAAGGCGCCCAAGATCCCACCAGGACCAGAGGAAAGACTGGCGGCCGACTTGAAGAAGAAGTTCAACAACAAGAAGATTGTAGCTCTTAAAGCAGATAAAGGCAATACAACAGTTATTCTAACTAAGCAAGATTATATTGACAAAACTCTTAAATTCTTAAAAGACAATAACTGCATAGCTCTCCAATCTGATCCAACGGCTAACTATCAGAAATTAATCCGTAGAGTAGTAAACAGCTCAGAAAATATTCTTAAACGTATGTACAAACCAAGCCTTGTAGAAATGAATCCTCATGCTCCTAGGTTATCATGTCTTCCAAAAATTCATAAAGTAGGGGCACCGATGAGACCAGTTGTGTCTTATATTGGTGCTCCCGCTTACAAATTAGCCAAAAAGTTAAATTCATTGTTTAGAAATAAAATCAATTTTCGGCCCCGTAATACTGTTCAAAATTCATACGATTTGGTTTCTAAAATTAGTGACATTCAAGCGCCTCCGAATGCCAAACTTGCTTCCTTTGATGTGGTTAGTCTTTTTACCAATATCGATGTAGCTAGCTGCAAAGATGTGGTTAATGGGCTTATCCATGGGTCAGATCTCGATGTTTTTGAAAAGGATGAACTGTGTAGTCTAATGTCTGTTTGTATGGATCAGAACTATTTTCTATTTGAAGGTAAATATTATACTCAGCCAGGGGTAGCCATGGGTTCACCGCTGTCTCCTTTGCTTGCGGATATTTATATGGATCATCTTGAAAAACGAATCTTTGAAAAGTGTAAATCAAACAACCTTTTATATTGGTATAGGTACGTTGATGATATAATAATTCTATGGACAGGAACTGAAAGACAACTAAATTCTTTTCATGAAAAAATCAATACACTAGATCCTTTTGTTAAATTCACTCTTGAACTAGGTGGAAATAAGCTTAATTTTCTTGATCTGTCCATCTCATTGATTAACAGAAAACATGATTTCTCCATTTATAGAAAAGATACCTACAGTGATATCACTATTCATAGTACATCAAATCATCCCTTAGTTCATAAACATGCTGCTTTCCATAGTATGATCAATAGAGCTTTGTCAATACCAATGAGTGATCAAAATGTATCTAAAGAAAAAACAATTATCAAGAGTATAGCCGCAAGCAATGGATATGGAGGATGTCTCATTGATTCCATATGGAACAAGGTTCTTAGGAAAAAGTGTAGAGACGGGGTTTCTAATTTGGCTAGAGAAGTTGTATTAGAAGAGAAAAAGTGGATAAGTATACCTTATTATGGAAAGATTTCTGAAAAAATTGGCAAAATGTTATCATCTAGAGGTTTCAAAGTAGGGTTTAAAAATAAAAATAATCTTAAAGCTTCGTTGGGTTCTGTTAAAGATAAAATTAGCGTTCAAGATAAAAGTGGGGTTTATAAGCTGAAATGTTCTTGTGGGCTTGAGTATTGTGGTCAAACTGGTAGGAAATTTAGGGAAAGAATAAAAGAGCATGAGAAGGATTTCAGGGATAGCAAAGGTGATTCTGCTTTTGCGAATCACCTGAGAGAATCCAATCATAACTTTAGTTTTGATCTAACAAACGGACAGTACATAGAATTTCCTCATTTTTGCCCGAAGGGAGGTATGTTGGATGTGCTTGAAAAGTTCGAGATTCTTAGGAGTGATAGGTCTGGTAAATGTCTGAATGAGGTGGTCCCTCAACATGTTTCACCATTGATAGGTTCCTTCTTGCAATAGCTTGGTCTCCCCTTCACAATGTAACCCTCACCAATGTTTGAGCTCCCTTTCACTTTGTCTGCCTTGATTGGCATTTGATGATCCTCCCAGGTCCCTTCACTTCTCTGAGCCAATAGGATTCTCCTTTCACTTATCTGATTGGGTATGACTTTCACTTTCTCGACCAATGGGATTCAAGCTCCCTTTCACTTGTGCCTATATAAGCTATGCTCTTTGTGATGTACCTTCAGTTATTGTTTGTTACTGATGATGACCTAACCGTCGAAATCGATTTAACTTGTAACTCATTATTTTCGTGGAAATAGACAACATTCTACTCAACTCCGTTTTTATTATGACTAGGGCCTACATTCTTGATAAGTTTCGGCGCGCAAAAAGACATAACAACATCTCAGATCGAGTTTGTATTATTATGCGAACAGCTGGTCAAACAGAGTTCTAATTGTCATTCAAATCTAAAAATTGGCTCTATACCTCTTTGAAGGAGTCAATCAAAAGTTTCAAAACCCAACTAGACCTTTACTAAAGGTACAAATTGGATGGATTTTAATTTTATTCGATTTTCAGATTGATAACAATGTTTGTTTGCAGTCTTCAAGAAGTGCGACGGATTCAGCACTAGCCGGGTCTGACACCCGATGTAAAACTCGCTGTTGATAGCAGTGAAATTTCTAGTCACAAGGGCCGGAGAGGAACTTTGTCAAAAGCCCTTTTACATTCGTATACCCCTGGCGTTCCATTTGAGAGGTAGCATCATTGGCCCTTTGCCCGATACATCTCAAGAAAATCGCACTCCCCACCTGGTAGTGGTTGTCGCATGACAACCTATACCTACCTACTATACCATGACAACATGGTATAGTATATGAGAGGCATGTGCTATACCAGATCTGATACAGTTGCTCAGGGCCTTGTGGATAATGTGATTGCTCTATACGGGGTACCTCGTGAGCTGCACACTGATCAAGGTCGTATTTATTCACAATCCCAATACCTACACCAATGCACCCTCTCAGTAATGAACAAGTTGAACGATTTAACCGCACCCTAATTAAAATGCTTTTGAAGGTCATTGATGTACCTCCGTCTGCCATTGGTCCAGCTCGCATTTCGCGCATTCGAGTATTCCTCAAATTTCAGCACTCCTTCCTTGTGCTCGATGACCATTTCGAGACTGAGTACGGTCGGATTTTCAAGGAACGGATGCAAGTGATGTAATAAAAGCAGTTAAAAATGTGACGATCCTACATTTTCAGAAGGGACAAACCGATTTGGTTTGTTCCCGATTTATTGTTTATTGCATGTTTATTGCATTTCCCCTCCACTTTTTCTTGGGTATTCCAGAAGGAATTACTATATTAAATTTCATTCCCTTATTAGACTTCGCCAATCCGGCAATTATATTCATTCATTAAACTTCGCCAATCCGGCAATTAAATTCAGTCTCTTGTTAGGCTTTGCCAATCTGGCATTTTATTAATTTTAATTACGTTTTTCTTTTATATAAGCCTTTTCTGCATTTGCCTTTTCAATCATTTCACTTGAATGTTTCGTCGTTCGTATTCTTTATTTAGTTTGCTTTCTCCTTAGTTCCATTGATTTTTTCTTTTATGTTTAAATGGCCCATTCGTGGCATAAATGACCCATTCGTGGCATTCTTCTTCTTCTTCTTCTTTTGCAATAGTACCATTACGATGGAGGAATTCCCTTGAAGCTTCCAGACGTTCTTTCCTGGGCTTCATGCTATTTTCAGTCCCTTTGACTTGTTTTCAAACATACTTCTGTTTGAAACCCAGAAGTATGTTTTAGGGAGAGGAGTGTGACGATCCTACATTTTCAGAAGGGACAAACCGATTTGGTGTTGTTTGGTGGCACCGCGGTTCGCTGAAAGCAATGAAGTTTGGTACTACCAGCCTCGAAGGACCAAAGACCGATGACAGAAGCTGCAGCCGTATTGGTGGTCCAGTTAAGCAGCCCTAATCGAAAGTCACGTAATGTGCACTCTGATAAGCTGGCACAATACACAAGGAGACTTCCAGCAAACTCTTTGAATTGTGTGATAGAACGAGCGTCTAAACAACACCTACAGCATTAGTTCATGTATCCTCCGCTAGGGATATTAAAGCATTTTTCTTTGAATCATAATATGATTATCTCATATTATGAGATAAGCTTAGTTACCTATATTGGTAAAGCTTGAGATAATGTGATGCAGGTGATTCAAGGGAAAAATGCTTTACTATCCCAAGCGGGATATAATATATCCTCACGTTTTGTCTAAATTACACCTACAGCATTAGTTCATATTATGAACTAATGGATGGTGTAGGAGACTTGCCCCCTTATTAACGGGTTCCCTAATAACGCCTGTTGGTACACGTGATAAATTATTATTGATTCGTTGCTACATAAAATCGAGGCAAAAATTGTAGAATAAAAAATTTGAACTCGTGATTCTAGCGTAATACTGTCTTATTATTTGCCATTTTAGTAGAACCGTTAAAATAGCTTGAAACAGAAACCATC
This sequence comes from Apolygus lucorum, assembly GCA_009739505.2. NCBI lineage: Eukaryota > Metazoa > Arthropoda > Insecta > Hemiptera > Miridae > Apolygus > Apolygus lucorum. The sequence goes on along the minus strand of CM019180.2, from coordinate 26,137,461 downwards.
AAATTTTTAGGGGAGTTGAAACAATTTTTTTGCCCAATTCCAATGGTTCATTATCGAAAACGATAAATCAAAAAGCCTTCTATTTTTACGGTACGCAGGTATGAATCGGTGATGAAGCAGATAGCGTGGGCGGGCTAGGGTGTGACATTTTCGTGACATACGGCTGAATGTTCAAATGCCAAGGTCAAAACTCACCGAGAATAAAATGTCACCCCAACACAAGATTATGATTTCTTTTTTAAATTTTCAGTTTGAGCCTTTCTTCTAATTATCAAGGTCAGAAATGATTTTGCTTGTTCACTGAATAAGACGGAAAATGTAATTCCTAGAAACGACTGCCATGTTCGGTGGGCGGTATAATCCCATGAAGTAATCCATCACATGGAAATACAGAGGTGAAGAACTAAATATTGTACCTGAATATAAATACCTGGGCATGAAAATTACCCCCACGCTTGATTTAGGGGTGCATTTTGAGACGAAAGTTGCTGAAGCAAAACATGGTCTAGGCGCAATTTGGGGTAAGATGATTAGAAAGAGATACGTAGGTACCATTAGAAGTAAAACACAAAGTTTTCTGTGCGACGACAAGGTCAATGATATGTTACGCGACCCAGGTATGGGGATATAGGAACTATGAACAAGTAGAAAAATTTCAAAAACTTCTGGCCTTACCTCAAAACACCCCCAATTACATCATTTATGCGGAAAGCGAGTTCGAACCAATGTATTTTCACACAATGAAGCTACAAATGGATTACATAGCGAAGATTGTAGAGCACCCACAGCAACGGTACACTAGAGTGGTGGGAGAGCAGGTCATCAAGGAAGACGTGAGCTGGTGGAAGGAATATAACAGACTGGCTAACATACATGGCATCGCGTTGAATTCGAGCACTTGGAAGATAACAAAGGGATCGCTGATCACAAAAAATGAAGGAGGGAATGGATGGGAAACCTGGAAAATGAAGTCAGGAACTCTGCACACTATCAGATATATGCAAAACTCGACCGGAAATTAGACAAGGGACATGGGACTGAAGGACCTATATAAAATAAGAACATTCAGCAAAGCTCGGACAGAAATGGTAACGATGAATTATAGGTGGTGGAGAGAGGGCATAGCAAACAGATGTGCAACAGAGACGAAAATGAAACACCATTTCACTTCCTAGCGATATGCCCAGTATTGAATGAATTATGAGTAAAAAGCTTCGGAAAAACCACCCTAACGGAATCTGAACTCATCCAAATTCTCAATGGTGAAGAAAGAGGATGCGAACGTATGGTGAAGTACATGAGAGAAGCCACTAGCTACAGAGAGTTTCTGGCGACGGAATTTAATTACGAACAAAGTTAGGAAATAAAGGGTTAGGAGGTAAAATAAAGTCTGTAATTTTTCAAAAGCCTGTAATGCAATAAAATCTGGAAAAACTAACTAAGTGAATTGTTAAAATGGATAATGCCATCATGTGTAATAACTACAAAGAGAGAAATTAATAATATAAAATGAATGCTGTAAAGTTATAAGTTGTAAGATTATATTTGTACGAATAGGACACTAACAAAACAAAGTAACGCGAATACCCCCTGCGGCGGTCATTGACCTATATAAGCAGTATAAGCGAGGCACATAAATATGTACAAAAAAACTGGTTCTAACACATGTTATAGAAAATTTTTTTTTTTATTAATTTAAAGTGCAACTATTACCAACATTAATAATACTAATGTAATTAATAATACTAAAACTATAAGATGTAAGATGTACATGATACCCTAATATTCAGTGAATAAATACTCTTTCACTCTTTCACTCTCTCTCTCTCTCTCTCTCTCTCTCTCTCTCTCTCTCTCTCTCTCTCTCTCTCTCTCTCTCTCTCTCTCTCTCTCTCTCTCTCCATCACATGGGTGAATTCCATATCATGCTATTGATAGTTTCTGAAATTGTCAAACTTTAACACGGGTGTAATTTGTAGGTACCTAAAAATAAATATTGACGTTCAAAAACGATCTACAATTATTTAGTGGAAAGGAAAAAAGAAATATACGTCCCACAAATTCAACTAATCGTACCAATTTGTATATAAAAGTTCCGTTTAGTTATACTTCACCTAGTTTTCGCAGTTCTTCGTAGCTTCACATCCTTGGTCGTGAAACCGATGGGATTTCACCAACTTCAACCAAAAACTAACAAGATGAGCTCCACAGTGGATATTGATATCCTACTCCCTCGGCGGCAGTGAAGACAAAAAAGTTTCGACCGAGCGAAGACCGAGAATGTTTCGCAAGCAAGCCAAACAAGACCACCTTATTCTCATCTCTCGAAAAGTGAATAAATAACGGCAATGTTCATCTTACGCATGTAAAGAGTGATTTTCGAGTCAAATCAAACCAATGTAGTTGGATAACTTTCCGAACCTCTTCATCTGACAAGAAATCACTCGACCGAAACCTGAAAGTTCCGCTTAAATTATTTGTTTTCCCGGTAACTGTAAAGGCCTTTTCATCCGAATTGACAGCTCGCAAGACTTCCGTCAGATAAGTTCCAAGATTGGGTTAGCTGGATCAATCGGGTTTCGAGTTTAACCTTGACTAAATAATGAAAGTCAGAGCTTTGACGGGGTTTATAATAAAGTGAGTGAAGTCAACAGGTTTGAGAATTGGTTCTCCTCCTGTATATGAATTCATTCTATCACGGATACTCTACAACATTGGTTGAGTTTTTACAACCGAATTTCTACTTCAGCGCGTTTTATTATTTCAGGTCTTCCTGAACAATTTTGGTTCTGTGTCTGTATCTGTCACAAAATCCTTGTAACGGGCAAAACTGTATGAAGTTATAGTCCGATTTCGACGAAATGTTTAAGGATTGTGCGGGTTGCCGTGTAGATGATCCCCTATGAAAATCATTGCGTTATCGTGAATTTCCTTGTAACAGTCATAGCTTCTACATTTCTTATCCGATTTCGTTGAAATTTTCAGGGATTATGCTGATGCATGGATGGTATCCTATGAAAATCAAGGCCCCCTAATTGATGGTAGCCTCTGCGCATGCGCAAATGTAAATTCCTTGTCACATCCATAATCTCTACAATATATTCATAGCTGAGTTACTTGTACCAATTACTGAATTCATTTGCTTGGTCACTGCTGCCGCGGGGGGCCGCAAGTTCGGGGCTCGCCTCGGGAGCGTATTTTCGTGCAAGCCTCGTCTCAACCCAGGGCGGTGAGGCAACAGGAAGCCAAGATCGAAATCATCAGAACAGATTCCGATCTTCCCTTTGGAAGACAGCTGATGACGTCCGCGACTCCAGGAATGGCAGTCGGACTAAAATCCAACCGGAAATGGTGGTTTACTTAGTTACTTAGACATTTTCTACCCGAATTACTTAAATGAAATTTTCAGGGATTGTGCGGGTTGACGAGTAGATAGGGCATCGCTAGGTACTTAGAGATTGATATTTTGAGATTAGTTACTATTCATCGGATCAACTTTACATGTTTCTCGTTGTATTGTAGACATTTTAAAAAATTAGTCATAGTAGGCTGTTACATGGATGAATATTTTCCTACTTTATTTATGGCATGCGAAAGATTACAAGAAAATCAACAAGAGAGCAGAGTAAATTGGATAAACACTGGCGATTTGGAAGCCACATAGAAGTTCAAAGTGAATTCCGCTGACGATTCACAAATCGAACTTATGAAAAAAGCATCTCCATGGCGGATGGCCACTCTCTCTGATTGGCTATCGATCCTCGTCACCCTGAAATGTATCTGTATGAGTTGAGCCAATAAAGGCTTTTTCAATTATTCGTTCTTTTTCAGTGTGTTTTGTAATGGAAAAAATATTATCAATTGTTAATATTATCAAATATTATTATCAAATATATATTCAAATATTATTGAAAATTTATTACCAAATATTATTATTTGATTAAATAAATTCTAAAATAAATTAAAGGTCATAGAGAAATATCAATCCAAACGAGTAAAAATAAGGATGTTTATAAAGTATATAGGTAGTCATAAATAATCATAAATAAACAATCAAAAATCATAAATAATCTAATCTCATAACAGTATAAATTCGAGCTTGGGTTCATTTTCACTATACCTATTTAACAGGTGAGTTGGATCTTAACTTCTACTTCCTCGCCGCCGAAGGCAGGAAAGCTATGTTACCTATTCTTAAAGCAGGTCAAACCAATTTGAGCTTCACAAAATAAAAAGATTTGCTTGTGTTATGCATTTCAAAACCAAGTATTTCGGTCTATACAAGGTGTCTATACAAGGCAAAACTTTTTTCGGGTAAAACCGCAGTCTTTTTTGCAGAGAGTTTCATTAATGTTAGATTAACAGTAAACTGTTATGCAATTGTCAGTTTCTAGTAGTCACAAAGTGCTCAAATTCGGAGAGTTTTGAGTTTAGGCTACATGATAATCGTCTATAATACATCATTGCATTCAGATCAGTGAGAGCCATAAACTCGGGAAAAAGCAAAAAAGCGATTGGTTTGTTCGAAATAATTTCAAAAAAAACCACTGGTTTGTTCGAGAAATATTTTTTTTTTCAAAGAAAGATTTTTTTTAAAATTTATTTAAACTTAAAATTTTAGTTATTTTACCAATTTGGAGCACGAAATTCCGACTAGTTTTGCTGACAATGCTGGATTTGATTCTTCGAATTAGGGCTTCCTAGAGTGAACACTCCGCCATCAAGAAATTCCGATGATCGCTTATTGAAGATTGGAAAAAGAACCCTGGTTATGAAATATCGAATACAAATACATAATAATTGAAATAAAATATTATTCATTCAGAAAATATTCTAAGATTCTTCTAGAAGGTATAGAAGATAGAAATACATTTTGGTACTTACAAACCTAGATCAAGTAAGACGAATCGAAGACGTAACACATACCTGAAACACAATAAACTACTAAATTAGGCATCGGTAAATACGTAATACTAAATCAGAAATGACAATCAAAATTGTCAATATTACTCTACAGGTTGGCAAAATTCAATGACTCACCACGTTAATTCCTTTAAACGTTATGCCAATGAAATTGGAGGAAAATTACATTCTTTAGATAACTAACGCAGCTCGTAGCGTATTATACTTTCGTCTGAAAAGAATCCTGTCTGAGGTCAATGTTTCATCATGAGCATAATTACTCGAAGGCCCAATTTTGTTGAAATTAAGTACAGACGTGAATTCAAGTAACATCCTTGTCTTTATAATTTATTGATTTTGCTCAAACATAGACGGAAGTTAGGTACAAGCTCCGAAATTGTACTAGAAAATTATTATAATAGTAGTAGCCGATTGTGAATTTTTTAAAAATTTATAACAATTTATTAACAAAGATGAAGCTAACATTGTGAAAAAACAATGTACTAAGAATGTACAGGTACCATGATAATCTAAAAATCCTCCAACACTGAATATCAGCATTAAGCATTGAGTTTTTAATTGGATTTGTAGATACAAAATTGGAAGGTGGTTCGTGGTGGTCGATTTATTGGGTTCGTGGTGAAAGTGGATGATTCGGATGGTTATCATCCATAGCATAATAATATTAGTTTATCTCCATTATGGTGTGATGCACGTCTATGTTTATCTACGGCCTTCAGGACGTAGATGCACTCTCAGCAGATAGTATCAATTCAATTACTTGTCACATTGTACGAGTATTATTCAGAGGAGGCTCCCTCAATAACAGAGTCGCCTGTTCCAGAGCGATAGATCGCCAGTACAAGTAATAGTGTGGGGGTACGTGAGGTAATAACGATAATGTAGTATGGCACGAGGGCGTGGCTACCTGTAGCGACCACCAGGTGCAGTGGTGCAGCTAAGGCCGATAACCTCGATAAGCATACACGTGAGGGTTGATTGGATATTGAATGATAGATGTGGAAGACTGGTCGACAAACACCTGTGTAATGGTAGCGATGTGAAATGTAACTCAATTAATAGAGGCACTTTCACTATTTAGCAGTAAAATTTTAAAACTTGTTCAACGCACAACATGAGCAAAACTAATGCTGAATCGTTATAAAAAAAGGCAAATTTTACTGCGGGACAAAAGTTTTATAATTTTACTGATTAGAATTCAAACTTAAATACCTAATCGTACCACTTTTATGAAAATTTCATAGAATTCACGGGTTAGCCCCAACAGTCCCCTATGAGTTCCACTAATGTAAACGGAAAGTCCTTTGAACTATTATTTCTCAGTTCTTAGGAGTTCAAAAGTTTGATCAGTCTTTAATAAGATGGTTGCCTATAAATTTAAATGTTTATAGGTTAGTAGGAGCCACAGTTTTCTTAGAATTTCGTATAATTGTTTGTACCGGAATTGAATCGTACAGAATACATAATTTTAAAAAATGTTGGTACTCCTGCGCCTTCTCATTTGTGTATTGTATGTAAGACAGTAGGTAATTAGTTGGAGTATTATTCAACCAAATTCCAGGATGGGGTTTGCCACGTTCCCTACAGCGTCGAGTACTCACCACCTGCAGCGCAGGCTTTAGGCATTGATCGCCTGCGTATACAAAACCGACCACTCAATTCAGTTAATCAATTCATTCTACATTGACTCACGTCTATATAATTCTAACATGGAATTATAAATAAGCAGAATGGTTCTCATCGAAATTAGTTGTATTTTGATTTCGTGGTGCTACTCGATGAGTGCAAAGTCAGAATTGTGACAAGGTCTTAACACCACAAACATCATGCCAACTGATTCTTCAATGCACGAGCCAAGCATAATTTAAATGTAATGAATGAACTACAAGACGTTACAGAAAAGTGTCTCCAGTACCAAGCGGAAGAAATAGTCTTCTACAGAATTGAGCCCAGGAATTGGCAACCAGCAACTATCATAAGAAGAGGATCTGCACCAAGATCGCAAGCCAATAAACCCAGGAATGTAAAACACTGCAGAAGAAACGCATGGTTTTTAAGGAGAATCAAAACCGCAATAAAACAAAGCAATGTTATTTCTCCAAAAATAAGAGATATTTTAAGGTTAGGTTCGAAGGCCTATAGGTTAGGCACTTAGGAATAATTTCTGGTTCAACCTATGTATATGCGTGCAAGTATAATTAAAAATAAATGGACCGGCGAACTGATCAAAATTTGTTTTTGGCACATAGAATCGAGAAGCGTTACGGGAGACTGACAAACAAATTCGATAACTAGTCTGGAACACCCGGGCTCGATTCCAGGCCGTGAAATAAAAATAAAAAATTAATATAATAAATTACGAGTTTACATAATACATAACAATTATATTATATTATAATTTTGTTTTTGACATTTCATGTCTTATATGTCTTAAGTAAAGACATAAAATGTTTCAATAGCTTGCAGACTCATATGCAAATATGCTCCACCATTTCTCGAATTAAGTGTACAAATTCTATAAACACTTGCTTACGATTTAACGCACCTAGTTTGTTACGATTTTCTCACGAGCAATTTCTTTTTATTATGGAGATGTATGATTTACTAGTGAAAATAAAAAAATTACCGAAAATGGATCGGATTGGGACTTGTGTTTGAACAAACGAGGCAAATGCGTTTAATATGGATGGCTGGGATTCATGCGAAGGTAGAACGGTTATAAGTCGCTATAGATGATGCTTCACTTCCCGCCATCGTTCCTGGTAGATGTAACGACTTTTGACAAATCTTTCACGCGATGGTATGCCTGGTGACTGATGACTGACTCTTTGCATGTTGATGTCGAGCCATGATTGATATGAATCTGACGGAAAGGGCTTTTCACGAGCGAGTGGGTGACCGAACATCGGGAGATATGGTTTCCCAGCCAGTCAATATTGGTGAGTTTTTGCTCAATCAGTTTTGGAGGGAAGTTGACTTACAAACAAATTCAAAACACTTGCGCCATTTACCATTAATGATTCTTTGTTTATTCCTCAATTTGAATAAATTATTTAATGTTTCAAGGTGGTTATATGTCTTCTATCCCCTATACTGAAGGCATGTCCGGAAAGCATGCCCTCTAGCGAGACGAGCAACTTAGTATAATATATGGACAACGAACCGCACTTTGAACTAATGATTTCCCAATTTGTGATCCAAGACCTCCTGTTCACGTCATAACCTAGAGATACTAAACCAACCGTTCGGCCGATGGATGAGATAAGACAGCCGATTAACCACCGATATGAGCGACGCGGCTCGTTAATGAACATTTCATCGGCCTCAAGGGAATTTTACGATGAGAGGGTTTACACAGTTAAACAGGAGGTGATGAACAACTGCATTGATGCCACGTATCAGTGGTTGGCGCCGTAAAATCATGCAATGATTCCCGCGATCGGTAATCGAAACATTCATACTTTGGTACAGGGTAGCCAACGGGTAGGGAAATGTACTGTAACCTTCTGTTATAACTTTCATAACTCCTATAGTTTTCACGAACAAAGTAAGAAAGAGTGGCGGCTCGTGGTAAAACATGTGGCCTTAAGAGAAGGGTCGAGCCAGAGAGGGTATCAGTATCTCTCTCCCGCCTATCCTATTGCATAAATACCAAAACTCGAAGGGTCAATGCAACCAGTCACAATCTGACTTGATTTTTCCAACTCTCATTAGAGCTTTCCTACTTACTCATTAAGAGCATTATCGGTTCTGTATGTTGGGTGGTCCCTTTTACTACACATCTACTCATGGTAGCTAGTTTTATATAATCCTCATATATAATAATCATAATATTAGATAATTATCATGATGATTATCTAAATTAGCTAATTTAGATAATCCTCACCCTCACCTGAGTCATTAAGGGTTTTACGTTTCGGTCCCTTCTCAACTATTCCTTCCAATGTCTCATCATAAAGGATCTAAAGAAAAGCTAATTTAGACAGTAAACGTATATTAGGTAAATTGAGAAAACACTCCAAAGTCTCAGTCATAACATCTGCCTATTTTTTTTTTTTAATTTCCCTTCAATTTACCTAGCCTACCTACATATATACATATTTTTATATCTCCCTTCAAAGACAAAAATGGTTTTGATGTGACGAAGGGGGCACGCTATAAATAAAAATAATTAAACAAAAAACCTACCAACCTACCTAATTCATATATTTTCCAAACTAACTGGAATCAGGTTAGCGTTTCGACCGGCATTTTTCTTCAATTCAACTCGGAAAAGTATCGTGTCTTTTTACACTTGAAAATAAAGTCTTCCGTGTTGGGCGGACAGCATACTTTAAGCTTCCTCATGTGGACATAAATAGACTAAGATGCCGTAAAACTGAATTTTTTAATGAGAAGTTGGTAATACCAATAAATTCCCCAACATTATCATGTTGTGAGTTTTCTGAGTAGATACATCAAAACAATTGAGGAGTAGCTCCTGATTACAGCTAGTGTGTAAAAAGAGGTGAGACCGTAATGTTGTTATACGTTTACCCTGTTTTATCCTCTTATTGAAATATTCTCCTCTACTCTCTGCTTCTCTTTTGGTTCTCCTCTTCTCTCGTCCCATCGTCGCTAGGATTAAATTCGCAAGGTAGAATTTCTCTGCTTCGCCTATAGCGCCACCGACCCATCAGAGCGCAACTATTTCTCCCGTGCTTTATTAAAGAAGATGAGGTCGATGTCTATCCGACAATGAAATGAAGTTGAATTTGTTGGGAATTCTCATGCAGGAGCACGCGAAAAGCAATTCTACCAGGATTAGCAACGGCGACTGGGGTGGGCCGTGTCAAGTGAATGCTTGCATGATTGGAACACTGCACATGTCATCAAATAAGAGGATAAATGCAGAGAGTTAAACATTCGTCCAATGTATTCTCGAACTACTCTCCTAAACTCCACCAAACATTTCTGCCAAGTCGGGTGGGCGGTATAGCTTCCCAACATAAGACAAGATTATTTTACGTAGGTGAAAAAAATTCTTGATATCATTATTGAGCACTATCACTGATAAATTTTCCAATACAAAACTTGATTACCACAAACATTTTGCAAGTGTTTTGAGTTGACAAAAATAGCAAAACGACAATGAATTAATACCTTCGTGATTATTTTATTGACTTTTCACTGAGTAGGGAGTTTTTAAGGGTCCGGCCCAAAATTCCCTTCTTGAGTTGAGCAGAATCGAGCAATCAAATCGTGATAAATCGTTGTTTGTGTGAAATCACGTTTGAACAAGCTTAGGACAAAGATTGAAAGATATACAGACGAAACCAAAAGGGTCTGAAATGCAAAACGCGAGTCGAAACTCTGATTTTGGAGAACCAATTATTTCTGACACGCTATACGAACAAAAAAGTTTCCTTATCTCCGATATAAGGCACACGTTTATCAGAAATAATGTTTAGGTATTTGAATTCGTTGGTCAACAGAAGGGACGGCGTCAAGGTTTACTCTTTCTTCAAGACCTATCCATCGTGCGGGTTTTGCCTACACACAGCCCCTCGACACTGTTTTGGCAACATTCCACGCTATATTTTATAGGACACAAATACGTTTATTTTCTGTAGTAGGTAATGATGTTTCAGTGCCTCCATAAAACTTTCCAAGTACCTATCAGGACGACAATAATATGACCCAAGATAAGATAGAATCGATGTGGAATTAACAAAAATACATGCTCTAGCCACCAATCCACCAGAAGCGAATTTAGCTCACCCAGCTGATCAGGGAGAAGTATAGTTTATCATTTGAACTGTTCTGTCTCAGAGAGGCTGCCAGTGAAATTTCAGCTTCGAGGTTCGCAGGGAGTAAATAGTTTGTCATTCGAATTCTGCAGTCTCAGAGAGGCAGCTATGTGAAATTTCGTGACAATCCCTCGTTCCACACATACGTAACGTTTTTTTTAATAGTTAGACCAAGAAGAAGAAGAAAAAGAAAACACATTTTATTACGATTTCATATTGTTGGGTGCATGCTATATTAATAATTCGTAAATATTACGACATTCAAATAATATTCGTATGTCGTAATATTTATGAATTATCACATATTATGTGGCAATACTTCAAACACGAATTTAAATTATTATTCGACAATGTTATACAACTTTGGTCCGTCTGTCGGGGGTGAAACGAGCCAAAGTACTACAATCGTACTTATTACTGTGTTCACTAGTTTTTAGGACGTCCCACAGTAAGACTTGGGCGTCCTTATGCGATCGATCTGGGGTGAAGTTGGACAACACTCAACAGAAAAAAAATAACCACACAGTAATCCGTTTTAGACCATTCTGAATCCAAATCCGCGAAAAAAACAATAGGTGTATGTCTGTGTGTGTGTGTGTGTATATAGGTGTGTGTATGTGTGTATGTGTGTGTGTAACAAAATCTTGTGTACTCTGCACAGGCCTTAGTTCTCAACCGATTTTCCTGGTTCTTTTTTTGTTCGTCGCGGAAAACTATCTAGTTGTGCACTACGTCGCCGGAATTTCGAATTTTGCCTTTTAAGGGGAGGAAAGGGGGGGGGGTTAATGCTCGAAAAACTTGCGTTTTTGGGCATAATCTTGTGTACTCTGCCCAGGCCTTAGTTCTCGAACGATTTTCGTGGTTTTTTTTTCGTTTGACGCGGAATACTATCTAGTTGTGCACTACGGCGCCGGAATTTTGGATTTTGCTTTTTAAGAGGGGAAAAGGGGGGGGGGGGGGTTAATGCTTAAAAAACGTGCGTTTGCGTGCGTAATCTTGTAAACTCTGCCCAGGCCTCAATTTCCAACCGATTTGCGTGTTTCTTTTTTTGTTTGACTCAAATAACTTCCGAGTTGTACATGATTTTACCAAAGTACCAAAATTCGCAAGGGGAGGGGGTGAGTGGGGAATAATATTCACAAAATATCCGATTTTTCAATATTTTGGTTCCTTTACTGCTTACTAATTGTACCCAAGCTTTGAAATTGAGGAAAAATTCTCATTATACCTCCGGATTTTCATGAATTATTCTCTGTACCACCATGGAACTAATAGTGGTGCCACCATGGTGCCAGGACATGGTGCCATGATGCCATAAACCGCTTATTTCGTGTTTTTTTTTTTTTTTTGTTTTTCACCTTGAATACGGATGTGAACTTCGACGGACTGCCTACCAAAACCAACAGATGAAAGTTCAATGTTACGACGTATTTCCGCTTTGGTGCCAGACTGGCACCATTGTTGGCGTTGGGAGGTGGTGTGGGGGGGGGGGGGGGGGGGTGAACTCGAATTCGCATGTTGGGTATCGTAGATCATGGATTTTAAAATGCTCTTCAGATTCGAGGCTCCGATGCCGCTAGAAATGTTAAGGTGGATAATGGTGGGGGGGGGGTCAGTATTTCTTGCCTAAAGTAATAAATCGAGTGAAACAGTTTTATCACTTAACAACTGGTTAAACTGATCTCCCCTGGTCCCCTGGAATGCATGCATTACTAAACAATATGTTTTTTATTGTTTATTATTTTCGGGATCACCACTTATTCGATTCTTAGTCTCCAGTAAAGCATTTTACTTGAGGCCTACCAATTATGCCCTATGAGCTAGCCAGCTAGCTCCAAATCTTGCTAGTGCTAGCCAATCTCCTCCATCTAGCAGTCTGATCATTGTGCTAAGAGGCTGGGCTTGGGCTTGGAGAAGCAAGGGCCTTGAGACCTCCATGAAAATAAATAAAGCTGGAGACGGACACTACTCCTGACAAGCAGAAGGATAAAAAGGGGAGGACCCACTTTGAAAGCTCCAAACAAGGCATTAACACGAAAATTTAAACTTTTTGGAAGAAGAAGAAGAAAATTAGTTTTATTCAAGAAAATAAATAAGTACAACTTCGATAATACGTTTAAAAAACCAATAGGATTTGGCGATTGCGCCATGAATCCGGTTCTGCCGGCATAATAGAAATAATCATACCACAATAGAATATTTTGTTGAAAAAAATCAAATTAAATTGAATTAAATTAAATTAAATTAAATAATAATAATAATAATAATAATAATAATAATAATAATAATAATAATAATAATAATAATAATAATAATAATTTTCAACAGTATTGTATAATAATTAATTGATTTGCTTACTTCAATTTACTTAAATTTAATAACTTGATTTTTTCATTAACTCTTCTTTAACCGTTTCATTAAGTAGGATGACCTACTTCAATGTACTTCAGGTATTTTAAACAACCTGACTATTTTTCACTATCCGTACTAGGTAATCCGAAATTATAATAAAACTGATCATGAATCAACGGTCAACACTACAAAGTAGGAAGGTATTCTAAACTTTTTGGATACAACTTTTTGGGTACTTCAACTTTTTGGATACAATTAGGTACCTGTTTTTAAATTGCTGTAACTCCGTAACTATTTAATCTTTTGAGCTCATGTTTTTCTCAAACTGTAGCCAGTTCAACCTACTTTAAAAAGTTACACGGCATAAATGATTGAAATTATCATGATTTAAAAGTTATAGTGAAAAAACTGAAAAAGTGCAATAATTTCACGGTTTTTAGCGCAATACGTCAGTAGAATAGGGTGTTCTGGGTTAGAAATCTGGGATAAACTACCCTTGAAGGTCCTAACAAGATTTAAAAAATAGTGGATTCAAATACAAATCGACTGTGCTAATTTTGCATTACCTATCTTCAAGTTTTACTTTTTCCAATTTAAACACCCAATTAGTGATGAGTTGATGTGAGTTCATGAAATAGTGAATACAAAACACCAAAGTTTGAGGACTGTTTCAACAATTTTTCAGAAATTGTTCCCATCATTGAAAATAATAAACCAAAAATGTTCATTATACGAGTGGACAGCATTAGCTTCCTCATTTCGTTTCTTCGATGATGACCATTGATCCAAGGTCAACATCTCTCCTTGACACAAACACACACGATGGTTTGTGTCGGTAGTTACTGGGCTTCACCAATGAATTTGCTTGACATAAAACTATGGAATGGAGTGGAGGAGATACTTCGATACTGGCTTGTGAGAATTTTATGTTGTGCCGACCTGTAGTGTCACACGATAGAAAACGTCATTGATTTACCTATCGAATAGACGTGCCGGATCAGTACAATTTGTGAGTAAGCCTTCACTAGCTACCCAACTTGGCAGGCGTTGTTTTCCTGTGATTCCAGAAACCGTGGAAATTGAACGAGGCCGCTCTGCAGGAGGTAAGCATTCAATGAAAACGCTTACCGAGGTCAGAGCGTATAATACTCATATATGAATACAGCACAGATTCTGCTCGTACTACAGGGGTCTGCTCTCCAGCTAAATGGAAACGAGAATTTGTAGCCCCGAGAAATTCTGCTTCCTGCTAGAAATTCTGGCTTTCTGCTATTTACATTTTTAATAATTTCCTTGAGGACTAGAACACGCATGTGAATCGCTTTTTGGTTTATTATTTTCAATAATGAACCTTTGGAATCGACCAAGAAAAAAAAAGTTTTAACACCCCCTCAAAATTTGATGGTTTACGTTTCAAGGTACCTACGTAGAATCCAAAAATCGAATAAAAATTTGGCCGTCCGTCCGCCGTACGCGGCGGACGGACGGCACTTTTGCCACTTAGCATAGACCGATTTTGATGAAATTTGGTATGTAGGCTCCATTTGGGGTCTAGTTGTGACCCGAAGCTTTTGGTTGATGTAGGTCACTTCTAAGGGTTCCAAAATCAATTTTGAAATTTTGAAAACGTCCTAACTCAAAAAATTTTGATATAAAGGTATTGTTTTTCCTTCAATTTAGGATTCTATAGAATTTTTAGAATTTGTTGAGACCACGCGGAGCTCTGTAGGACAAACCGTTCGCTCCCTACGAAAATTTAAGGGTTTATATTGAAATATATATATATATATATATATATATATATATAAATCAAAACACGAGTGTGAATCGCAAAAGAGGCCTAGTCTCCGTTCAAATTAGAGCTGACCGAAATGCGATCGATGGTTGGTGATTTTAATTTTTTTCTTGAACTTTTTTGAATTTTTTCTTATTTTTTTAAATTTTTATTTATTTATTTATTTTTTTTTCCTTCATATTGGATGGTTGGTGAATTTGTAGACGAGTGATCTATATAGAAAAATAATAAACCATTGTGTAATAATTTGCAGGGTTTTTCATTCAGACGCTTTCAACCGATTTGGTCATGGGCGCCAAACTTGTACATAAATATAATTACAGGTGACTTATAATGATTACATATTTAGATTTCATAAGAGAGAGATAAATTTTGTAAAGCATTGAATAGTTTCGGATGATATCTCGAATCGTTCCCGAGTATTTTACATATATTCCGGGGGATAACGAAGTCCGGAAGAGGGAATTCAGGACATTCTACGAGTAGATGGTCGATCGATAGTTAGCAGTTACAGGAAGTGCACAGAGTGCATGTGGTGTCCATTGGTGAGGCGAGAGTGTCCTTCCTATACGCAGGCGAGTTAAGAAAACCTCTTCGCGGCGAGAGTGAAGTGTTCCATCCGGTAATTTCCTTGTTCTGGACAACGATGACCATGGGTGTACATCTCTCTTGATTGACCATACTTTTTGGTGGTCTATCCCCAACGATCGAGAGTGCCAGTCCGACCATACAGTCGATTTGATGGTACATAAAAAGTCAGAGCGAATGTAGATATATGATGTAATTGGTTCCAAACTTGCAGCTTTCGCCTCACGATCAGTTATCTCGTTCCCAATTATGCCGTAGTGACCAGGGACCCAACAGAACACTACAGATATACCATTGTGAAGATGATGTTGGACTTTTTGGAGAATGCCTACAATGATAGGGTGTGAGTCATCTCCGTTTTTAATGGATTGAATACCACTTAAGGAGTCTCAACATACAAACATTTATCTTCTGCAGGTGTGACAACATTCAGACATGCAAGTATGGCAAACAATTCTGCGGTGGATATGAAAGTTTCCTTAGGGAGTGAGAATTTGAAAACATTGCGTCGGCTGACAACAGCGCACCCCAATTCTTCCATAGACTTCGAACCATCACAATAAGCCAGCATGGTGAAAGATTACGATGATTTCACTAAATGCCGAGAAGACTGTGAATCGCAATTTAATGTTCACTAACGGAAATAAGCCAAATCTCCATTAAAAATTCATCTCATCAGAAGATGCGATCTTTTTTTCCAACTTCCATGTAAATTGGTTGTGCTTCCTTAGAAACCAAGAACCAAATTTTGTTATGAATAATATAATATATTATTTCTCATATTATGAGAAACAACAACAAACAACTTTTGCATAACGATGTTATGTTGTCGAAATGAAGTTGACGTGAATCTTGCGTGATAATAATGGTAGATACTAACTATGGAAAATCTCGAAGATGATGGTTGTTCCCGAAGTTTTCGTCAGTCAGTTTCAAGGGGTAAGAAGTTTTGAAGACGTTTTCAAAACGCCGTAGCTTGAAAATTTTCCACTTACCGGATATTTTTTTTTCATTAATTTAAAATAGCGTCGATTTTTAAGACATTATTGACACTACCCAGGGCTTTGTGGGACCAACTAATCGCTAATGAGGATAATCAATTACCACCTGATTATTGCATCTTCTATGAATTTTAACACGGAATGTGTTTTAGCCATGGACTAACTGGCCAAAAAAGCTAACGAAATCTGGGACGACAACATGGATACCGATGTAACCTATGAGATATTTTGTTATGACGCGGTGATTATACAAGATTCTAATTTAGTGGGAGGAAAGTCACCGGTATTAGTGAATCATTACTCGACCTTGAACGCCTGGTTTTTACATCCATTTATAGTAGTCGCGACAGATCCGTTTGTTAGTCTCTTTGGAGTTCCAGTTGTTCGCGGACCGTCCTTCGGTGATGTTCTCTTGCCCTCGTCCTGATTGTCCTCCTTCGAGCTCTTCAGGATTTAGCAACATAACAACTAACGAGAAAAATGATCGAAGATAAAAAGTTTCTCGAACAGCATTAGGAAAGTAGCAAAATTATGTGAAACGCGTGAGCTAAAACACATTCTGTGTTTCAATAATTTCGTCCGAAGTCTGTAAATAGAGGTAACCGGGGGTCCAGGGGGCTTGCCCTTTTAATAGATTTAAAATAGTGTTCTATTTTCTAGAAACAAATGAAATCACCAAGACGATCAATAATATGCTAGGGTATTGTGAAATTAATCAGGACATGTGAACCCTGCGAATCCAGCCCCCAAGATCTGAACCTACCTCCAACTCCAACTTTAGTCTTTAGAAGGCAGTTAATTGTCAGCTGGTTCTCTACCAAGGTTACTTGTCCCCCTAATCCTGAGGAATGGACGATTGGTGACTCAGAACACGAGTGCGAATCTCACATGAACGTTCGCTGTCGGAAGTGAGTCGAATGCGATCAAATGCATTTTGGTTTATTATTTTCAATAATAAGCCTTTGGAATCGAGCAAGAAAAAAAAATTGTAACCCCCCCTCAAAATTTGATGTTTTACGTTTCAAGGTACGTAGAATACGAAAATCGAATAAAAAAATTTCCGTCCGTCCGCCGAACGCCGTACGCGGCACTTTTCTTAGCAACACTGGACCGATTTGGTTCAAATTTGGTATATGGGCTCCATTTGGGGTCTAGTTGTGCCGCGAAGCTTTTGGTTGATGTAGGTCACTTCTAAGGGGTGAAAATTAAGGGTTGAAATTTTCAAGAGTGCCCTAGCTCGAAAACTCTCGAAATAAAGGTATCGTTTTTTCACCAATTTTAAATAGTATTGAATTTAAAAAAATTTTTGAGACCACCCGGAGCTCTGTAGGACAAACCGTTCGGTCCCTACGAGTACTTGAAGGTTTTCCTTCGATAAAACAGAATCATGAGTGTGAATCGCAAAAGAGGTCTAATCTCCATTCAAATTTTATCGGACTAAAATGCGATCGCTGTTCATTTCTTCGATTTGTATACAGTTTTGCCTTCTGCGTAACCAGTAATCAAATTTCCATATGAAGCTTTCTATTTTTCCAATCGAGTGTGAAACGTTTAGTTCTTTCTAATAAACTTGATTGTGAAGGTGTGAAGCCAGTATGGTGTGGTAGGTAGTACCTAGCTGTTGGTGAAAAAAATTGGTAGTAAAAAAATGTTGGTGGGATAAAAAACGCTGCAAATCATTGCTCAAAGGCTTCTTCACTCTTCAGAATCACTGATCCTGAGTGAGCTCCTGAGCCATTTTCAATCCTATTGAATGGAAGTGCTCTTCCAGGCGTCTCCAGCATTCGAGGAGATCTTCTTCACACCTCAGATCACTGTTCAGCTGAGTGAGCTCCAAAGCCATTTTCAATCCTATTGAATGGAAGTGCTCTTCCCGGCGTCTCCAGCATTCGAGGAGATCTTCTTCACACCTCAGATCACTGATCAGCTGAGTGAGCTCCGAAGCCATTTTCAATCCTATTGAACGCAGGAAGCTGAAATTTGAGAGGGAAGGTCCAGGGAAAATACAGATGGTGGTAGGTGCTATTGATGGAGAACCAGTGATCTATAAAGAAGGGTGATCTATACAGAAAATAATAAACCTTTGGGCAATGATTTGCAGCGTTTTTTTTATAGTTTCTTAAAATAGAATTTCATATCAACTAGTTGTGCTTCCTTAACAACCAAGAATCAAATTTCATATTGAAGGCGCCCAAAACGTTTTAGAGTCGAATGAGATCACCTAGAGTTCTGTAGGACAAACCGTTCCCTCCCCATGAGGACCTATCGGTACTTAAAATAAATCAGAAAAGAGTGTGAAGACTGTCGGGAGTATGCCTAATAATCCGTTCAAATTTCAGCTGATCAAATGCGATCATTGTTATCATTAATTTCTTTGAAGAGCGTTTTGTGTTGTACTCAGTGTACATCCTTTGCTACCAAGAACCAAATTTCCCAATGAAGACACCCTCAACTATTGGAAAGCGATTTTATTGCTTCTATTATGGAAATGCCGCTTTCAATGCAGATGGGTGATCTATAGAGTAAAATAATAAACCAGTGAGTAAACATTCGCAGAGTTTTTTAATGAATCAGTTTTTTTAGAACCCTATTGAACTTAATTTTGGTATAACCTCGAATTTCATAACTGAGAGATGTATACAATATTTAGGTATCCTTATTTCCAACTAAACTCCTCACAACGTGTGACACCGGATTGACCAAAAAACCTCTGAAGTGTAACGTCTAAATCTAAGCTGACACTAAACTGTTCTATTTGGAACGATTTCCCGTTAGAAACCTGTCACTGTGATTTTTTTTTCACGTGAAAAAAGAATCTATCGAGGAAGAAAAATGCTCTCGTGATTCACCTTTAGAGTAGGATGGGATGAAACAACTCTCCCAACGAAATAGCCTTTTACGAAATAATGCTCGGCCGTGCATGCCGGAGGTCCCAGCAATGCGGTTGGAATGTCGTGTTTGAGGGCGACGATGTTGGAAAATACATCGATTGCCTCGGATGACCGACGTCTGGGTCAGCGCTGGCCGATATCGACTCGTCCGGATAACGTTTCGACGGTAGTAAGACGGACTTTTTTCCCCAAACATTTTTCCCCTTATTCGTCACCTCTTCCGGATGAAGAGAGGATCTCAAGTTGAGAGGAAAACGTTGATGAACTTCCAAGCAACCGTAAGTCATTTACCGATGGATCAAGCCTGTACGATCAGGGTGCATCGATTGGGTCAGATTTCCGCGTCAAACCTATAAGGAACCATACAAATCAGTTGGAGAATAAAGTCTGGTCAGAGTACACAGGATTTTGTCACATACACATACACCTATTTTGTGTTTTGGTTTATTATTTTCAATATTGAACCTTTGGAATCGACCAAGAAAAAAATGTGTTTAACACGCCCTCAAAATTTGATGGTTTACGTTTCAAGGTACGTAGAATCCAAAAATCGAATAAAAATTTGGCCGTCTGTCCGCCGTCAGCCGTACGCCGTACGCAGAACTTTTGCCACTCAGCATTGACCGATTTTGATTAAATTTGGTATGTAGGCTCCATTTGGGGTCTAGTTGTGCCCCGAAGATTTTGGTTGATGTAGGTCACTTCTAACAGTTCAAAAATGAATTTTGAAATTTTAAAAACGCCCTAACTCCAAAAATTTTGATATAAAGATATTGTTTTTCGTTCAATTTTGGATTCTATAGAATTTTTAGAATTTTTTGAGACCACGTGGAGCCCTGAGGGACAAACCGTTCGCTCCCTACGAGAATTTAAAGGTTGGACGTACGATAAATCAGAAACACGAGTGTGAATCGCAAAAGAGGCCTAATCTCCGTTCAAATTATAGCTGACCGAAATACGATCGATGTTTTTTTTCATGTTGGATGGTTGGTGGCTTTGCAGACGAGTGATCTATAGAAAAATAATAAACCATTGTGTAATAATTTCCAGCTTTTTTATCAGTAGTATGAATTTTCGACTTATTTGATTGTGTTCAATCTTCAAGTTTATGATTTTGATTATATAAATTTTATAAAATGGTGTGCTTTTTATTTTTTATTTTTATTTTATTTTGAAATTGGGGATCTGTATTAGCGTTATAGCGTAATTGTACAGTGAAATGCAAGTAATACGCAATTCGGCATGCAGAATAAACGGCCTGGATTCAGCGTTTACTGGATCAGAGAAAAAAATCATACACCTAAGGTTTCTTCAAGGATTAAGATCCTGAATGGTCAAAAACGGATTTGTACGTGGTTATTTTTTATCCGTTGAGAGTTGTCCCCCTTCACTCCAGATTAATCGCATAAGGATGCCCATGTCAAACTACGAGACAACCTAATAAAACGGCTATATTACAGGGATCTCGATTAGTAGGTCCCTGTCAGCGTAGTTTGATACTAGGGACTAAATTGAAGAGAGTGCACATTCCCTGTTATTCGACACCATTGTTTGCTAGCAACACAAACTCGCACACCGATTCACGGATTAAGTGGGTCCGTTCAAGAAAGGTGACACCAAGCTCGAAACTGCACGAAGATCTTCTCAGCGAGCGATTGAAGATGGCGTGAAAGTAGAGGTAAACGGCAATGGACAAAAGATTAATAATATAAGAATGCTTATTGTACTAAACTGGGTATTAAAATGCTAACTGCATTTCATGAGAGGGGACATAGAAAGCGCAATTTGCTATATTATTGTGTTGGAGTTGGAAGAAGAGAGGAAGAGTAGAAGTCTGCACTGAAATAAACTTCAATCTAAAACTAGAATTTCGAACTTTCTTTATGGATAGTAGATCTCTCTCAAATTTTCTTGAATGTAGCAATAACTAAAAGATAGGATCGAGAATAGATTTGTAATGCCCAACAGATTGGAGATTTTGAAAAAGTAAACTCACAATTAGGGACGCAGGCATAATTGAGTGGGAGAGTTAAGACCAGCAACATCCGTTTTTGGAGGAAATTGAATCATAAGTATACTATGGACTCGAAATCAGGACGTCCGCTAAGGTTAAAATAACGTTTGAAGACTCAATACCGAGCAAAGTCGATTAAAAGCTCTCAGCCGAAAAACTAGTTAAAACGCAAAGACCATCGTGTTAAATCAACTTGTGGGTGAATAATATTCAGATAAGATGCCTCACACACGAATGCACGCACACACGCAAAAAATCTTTGGCATAAATCAATTTGAATTTTTGGCAACTCATTTTGAACTTTTGGCAAATCCCTAACGTTTCGACAACTACTGTAGCCTTAGTCCAACTTTTTTACTTCTAAACGTTTCAAGGTAAGTGGAATCCGAAAATCGAATAAAAATGCTTCCGACCATCCGCCGTACGCGGCACTTTGCCTAGTTCCAATGGACCAATTTTGATGAAATTTGGCACACAGTTTCCATTTGGGGTCTAGTTGTGCCCCACAGCTCTAGTTAATTGTCAGTCACTTCCAAGGGGTAAAAAGTGGGGAAACATGTTTTTAAAACGCCCTAGCTCGAAAATTTGCAATGAACAGACTTAATATCAATTCAAAATAGCGACAATTTTAAAGGATTTTTTTTGCACCACCTACGGCTTTGTTGGACCAACCGTTTGCATAATTAGGAAAATGAATTACCTAATTAGTGAATGTTCACGAAGTTTTTCATCAATTTAGGATATCATTGTCTAGAAACGAATGATAGATACCTACCACCCAGACGAAGTTTTCAGGGATTCTGCAGTTTGGACGCTATTGCCCCTAACATCAATGAACCATCTGATTTTCAACACCGTAGAGAAATTCTGACGTCTGACCCTTTCTTACTACCTACGTCCTCCGTTTTTTGTATTATACCTACCCTGTCGGAATTTGACATTTAAACGGTGCCTGATGCTACTTTCAAATGTGTTGTATTTCGAATATGCTGGTTTCCTGACATTTTCTAGCCAAGCAAATTTTTTGGATGGATTCCATAATGGCGTTCACGGAGTAAACTTTTTTTTCCTTTTCAGTTTACTTCACCTACTATTTTTCTCCATCGTTGAATAAATTGATTCCAGAGTGAAGGTTGAACCTAAGCGTAGGACTCAAGTACCATTCGTGTCCTCGAGGAAAAAGAGACATCCATCCGCCGACCGGAGGGAATAAGTAATATTACGATGGAGTGGAGAGAGAATTCATAATTTTTGAAAAAAGTTGGTGGAAACCGGGCGAAGCCCGCGGTGATCGTAGAGAAAGTGAGGGAGAGACTCGAAAGGCTGCTGAGGTAGGAACACGAAATTCAACTCAACGATCATTAACATCCCTTGAATACGTGAGAATTCTGTATCGTCATATTAGGGAAATTACGAAATAGTTATTCGAACAGCTATAATTATGAAGTATTTCAGTTCCACAAGTTTTAAATGTTTCCACGAAAAACAATTATTACCTAACATTATCATCAGGATAAAGCCAGCCATAAAACATGTGCACAAATTCCTTGAATTCTAATTTACGATTCCACGACCTACCAAAAATATACGATAGGCATTTTTTAGACCCAACATGGATGGGTCGGGAAACGGGTAAAATTGAGGAATTCGTCTTCTCAGTACTATACAAGGTAGTTTTGTACCTCATCGTGGCAGTGAGAGACTTCAGCCGTACTTGATTTCACGCAACGTATCTTTTTTTAGTTGGTAAGAAGACCTCTCAAGTAGATGGTGAAGTAAGCCTTGACCAGAGAGCAGGAATAACCTTTCGCTTTGTAAGATCGATCATTTCAAACGCCAGTTCAAGGTGAGTATTCTTGATCGTTCAGATCTCTTAGTTCAGTGTTTCTTCTTCTTCTTCGAACATGACGATGCCTAGTAGTGACGTATCTAAATAACTAAGTATCTAGTGTGTGACTTAAGAGTGCCTAAAAGAGACCCACATGCTACGGTATATCTGAGCAAAAAGAAGTATCAACTCATGTCAGGGTAAAAGCTTGCAATCACCTGGGGATAATACTGTCACTCATAGACCTAAAGAAGTAGGCTGACAGAAAAGCTATAGGTATTACTACCCTCTAAGTCTCGATGTATCTACAACAAAGATATCTCCAATAGGCCAATCACCAGAACGTATACTCAACAGAAACAATTCTAATACTTCCATCTTAAGATCTACAAAATGAGAATACCTCACCTTCCAGGAAGCAGCATTATTGTATTACGTGAGCAGAAAAAGAGCCTCAGCGAACTCAATATTCATTCCTACGTATATTCAATGACCATACGTCGAAAGAAAAACTCACGAAAACTTGAGAAATAATCCCTCCTACAACGGACTCTTGCGAGCAAAACGATAAGGACCTGTCCGGAGTTGAGCGTACGTCAGAGCTTTTAAACAACTTGTGTTTTACTACAGTTTGTATTTGTCAGCTCTGAAAATGTTGTTCTCGTGTGAATTTATATTATCTATAGGCATCTCCTGTTTCGCCCAACCGTATAGGAGTTTTGCATTTCTCGACTCGTGGAATATTTTTTCTACGAAGGCAAATGGTTTTGCGATATATTATTAAATAGGAAGAGAAAAAAGTTGAACGTGGAATCTGCTTCCTCCACGCTATGACGGAATCCCCATGGTATGACCGCCAGCTCCTGGTGTGTTCTGCGGTTGACATTCTGTACTGGATTTTCCAATAGGAACCTATACGGGAGTAAATAGTTTTTCATGGCGGGAAGAAAGTTTGGAATAATCGAGTTACCGAAGATTCCCTGTAATACACAATGCATAAATATATCTCCTCTCTGCGATTGTGCACAAGAAAAATAAATTATTCGTGTTGCTTTGCTTACTTCCTCTTTCTGGCGAAGGACAAATCGGTAGGACGTATTACGAATCAAAAACGATTTGTAACCAAGAATTTTTGCCAACAGGTTGTTTGAGAACATGAGGTAAGAAAGATGTGGGTTCTATAAAATCATTGCTTAACGTAATTCACAAGTTTTTTTTTACATTTTGGTTTTATTTTTGGGGTATCTGTGTCCGAGATGGAAACCATTTTTTTTAGCATCGCTAATTCATAATACAAAATTCTGGAACCAATGGTTTTGATGAAATGTCCAGTTCTCTACGAGTTTCGTTGACCTTGTGTTCATGCTCAAATGTGAATGTCAAGATTTTACCGTTTTTTGGTTTTGTTATTCGGAGAGTCCAAACGCAAGCTCAAAAAAGATTGCTTATAATATATTATTATTAAGATCAACAAAGCTAGAAAAAACAACATTTTCTTAAATAAGACGAAACTATGGTACGATTTCGATGACAATTTAAGCCATTAGTTGGGGTAGGCTCTAGATCCAAATCAAAATCTCCATAGTTCTAAATTAATTTTTAATGAATTTCATAAAAGTAGTAATCATTTAAAATAACTCTCTAAATCGACATACATGAGAAGGAATTCTCAGAGTATTTTAGGTTGAGAATTGAATTAAGTTCAATTTTAATTGCATATTTGATTGAAATAAGTTGGATTGAGTTTTACAACAAAAGGTACTGTTGTTTTACAACAGGAGGGTATGACTGGTTAGCTTCATGATCGAGCAAGTTAGCTTTATTGATCCCACAAAAGACATCTCTTCAAAGAATTGGTTATTCCAATCACTTCCGGTGGTCATCATAAGCCTGAATGTCGGCTCTCTAGGATGAAAAGGAGAGCAATAATCGTTATGTTGAAAGCTCTTTAGGTTTCCCACCTGATCGAAATCCAAAAACGCATTTCAGCTCGTCAAACCTTATCAACGATTCAAGTTTCACTTTTCAGTTATGGTACCTACCATAAAGACGTTAGCTTTTAAAAATCCTTTATGGACCAACGAGGATGGACAGGAAGGTGGATTAAGTTGAAGAATATGTCATTCAGTACTATTATATACGGCCTTATCATGCTTTGCAAATGGATGGAATTAATTTCCGATCTCATACAGTAGTAGTAGTAGCTCGAGGATGATCTTGTCGAAAACAGACACACATTCGACCTCTTCTATTGTTTCAATCAAAATCCAAGGATATCCTAGGGGATTAGCTAACGATAGAAATTTATTAGGGTGGATCTGATATGTGATTCATTTCGCGTGATTCAAATTCAGACGTTGCTTGAAATATAAACGTACAGGAAGAAGGCTTACAAGCTACAACCACGCATGTGTATCCAACGTTTCTACTAAAACTTTGCAACGAGCCCATAATGCCAACGCATTTTCCCGCCACTTGAAGAAAGTTTGCGACTTCAAAACATTTTACCACATTTAGGGATACAGCTAACGAACCGTGGAGGAATTCACTTAACGGGGAAGCTTTCAACAATCTCGGCGAAGCCTTCCATAGGAACCAAGCTCTGCCAGAAAGTGATAATGGATTCTGGATTAAGAAAGTTCCATAGAAATTCTCACTGGGTAACTTCCCATTAAAAATCAAACTGACGAATTTTTCAAAGTTGATAAGCGATAAGACTCAATCAATGCTAGTTTAATTCTCCATAGAACACTGAGAATCGCTCCCGATAGGTAAGTAGTGAATCATTCATTTAGAGCAGTAGATCCAACAACTTCATGTTTCTGAAAAATATTTCAATTTCCATTCAAATCTAAGATTCCTCTTTTTAAAGACAATAACAATTTTGCAGGAACTGAATATTTTAGCATATGCCAGTCAACAAGAGGTGAAAAGTAGGGGAAAACATTTTCAAACCGAGATAGCTTGAACCGAGTCTACCAAGTAGCGGAAGTATTGTTTTCACTTTTCAATGTTTAAAAAATGTCCTCCAAAACCAAATTTTCCACTCGCGTTTTACGTGTTGGGCTTTCCTGGACAATTTTTTTTAGCATGTCTGTCTGTCCATGAGTCTGTGTGTCTGTCATGAAATCCTTTGTAAAACTATACGAAGTAATTGTCCGATTTCTACAATGGATAATCTATGTACAATCGGGTTATGGATACGAGGAAGCCATGAGCCAAACCCACATGTTTTTTCGTTGGATTGGATTTTTTTTCTTTTCTTTTTTGGCGCTTCAAAATAGCGACGATTTTAACGAATTTTTTTACACCCCTTAGAGCTCTTTGGGACCATCCAAGAGGATATTCAATTATTTAATTAGTGGATAAATAATTACTGATTCTTTCCATTAATTTAGATCAGTGTTCAAGTTTTAGCAACAAATGAGACCATCCAGCACTGAACAATGGTTAACATGATTAAATGAGTGTTGATCGAGAAATCCCTCAAACCCTTCCACCCACCAACCACAGATCCCCAAAAGGGTCGGAAGAAGGCATGCTCTTCGCAGAGGGTTGGTCTTCACAGAAAAATAATAAACCGTTGTGTAATAATTTGAGGCACTCTTGTATTCGATTTTCGGATTCCACGTATCTTGAAACGTAAACCAACAAATTTTAAGGGGGGTTAAAATTTTTTCTTGGTCGATTACAACGTTTTGATTATTGAAAATAATCAACCAAAAGGACTAAGAGAGAAAAGTTGTTGCGAATTAGTTGTATTGCTGATTGATTCTGGGACACCCTGCATTGTGATTCGCGTAGTTGCTTGGCACACTAAATTGAGAAGAGAACGTTTCGTACTTCGTACTGGGGGAAGTCCTAAAAAATGACAAGCATTTTAGTTTCCGTACATTTCAAGTAGAAAAATCTCCCAATCATTGTCAACTCTCACGTGAGATTTTCCGTACACTGCGCCCATCGTTAAGAGGATTACATCTGAATCCCAAGTGGTTAAACACCTTAGCGCCATTTCTAGGTTCTCCTCGCGTATCCTCTCCGCTGTCTGACAAGTTAAGAAACGTCACCAAAGTCGCCAATAGCACTTCGATGTTCCATCACAAATGAAAAGACTCCATAAGACAATTGAATATCTATGATGTACCTAATTTTTTAACCTTGTTTTTAAGTTACTACTTTTGTGAGTTTTAGAAAAAAAAGGGCTGCGTGGCAGCTCTGAAGGACAAACCGTTCGCTCCCCACGAGTACTTGAAGGTTTTCCTTCGATAAAACAGAATCACGAGTGTGAATCACCAAAGATCCCTAATCTCCGTTGAAATTTTAGCTATTCAAAATGCGATCGCTGTTCGTTTCTTCGAGCTGTATTCAGTTTTGCTTTCTGAGCAACCTGTAATCAAGTTTCCATATGATACTCGCTATTTCTTCGAATCGAGTGTGAAGCGTTTAGTTCTTTCCAATAAACTTGATTGTGAAGGTGTGAAGGCAGTATGTGTAGTAGGTAGGTAGTAAGTGCCTACCCAAAGTTCGTAGGTAGAAAAAAAAAATATTTGATAGGTAGGTAGTGACAATAGCAAAGTTGTGATCTTTGCAGACGAGTGGTCTATACAGGAAAATAATAAACTTGTTTTATAGGCCCTGAAGAAGGTAATGAATTTACATTTTATAGGCCGTTTTTTTAAAAAGAAAAATCCCAGTCAAATTAATAAATGTATACCACCACGTCATTCAGCGTCGAAAAATAATGGAAAAACACGTAACACACTTGGGGACCACCGAAACCTAATTCGGATGCAATCGTGGGTTGCGCAATTTTGAGCATTCAAGGTTGCGCGCAATCAAAAATCGAGTGAGGGGTTATAATCCAATTTCACGAGGAATCCGAATCTCAATAAAAAAGGATGGTTTACATTTGAAAAACGAAGATGATGAGCTGTGCGCAACAAGGACACATTCCTTACAAGAAGCAAGTTGATTTATAAAAGTCCCTTTTACCACGGGAAGCAAATACAATTTAAAGGGCATCCATCCATTATGAGTTAATTATATATTTATAATTTTAATATTCCTATTTGGATTATATTTGAATAATTTTGGGAAGAAATACGAGATGATTTTTTCATCGGAATATTTCCATTTTTTTTCAAGTTTTCAAGCTCCAGGTCCTCTGGGACACACATTGTCATGCCGCCTCTCCCCCGTCTTAGGTCTTGTTCCTCAGATTTTAAAAACAGAAGTTTCATTTCAGAAGGAACAAATTTTGGTTTAAATGATTTTCAATAATGAGCCTTTGAAATCGATCTAGAAAAAACTTTCTTCTATCTGTTGTTTCTTTGGTATAGTGTCGTGATGTACTCATTTGTGCTTCCTTAGCACCCAAGAATCTAAATATTAACCAATTTATCGTTATGAAGGAAGCTTCAACTTTCGGAAAGCGTTGTTATTGCTGGAAGGTAGTATTAATGGAAAAGCCGCCTTCTATGAAGACTGGTTATCTATAAATGAAAATAGTAAACCATTCTGTAATAATTTGCAGCGGTTTTTTGACATTTTCATGTCTTTGCTTTGGCACATAAACTTAAAAATCGTCACGAAAACTTGCTCACGCGACCAATAAATAAAATAGACACACTGTGTTGCGTAGAGAACAATCAACTGTTTTGATGCTTGGGTACATGAACTAACAACCTTACTTCACTACCTTGTTGTGTAGTGGTTGACATGAAAATGTCCCAATGTGTTGCAGACTCGTATGCAAGCATTTTGTTTTAATTTTTTAATTTGTGTATGAAATTTGTAGTTTTTTAATTTGACAATTCTTGTCTTTATTATTGAGAAAGTAAAAATATTCGAAATCGAACTTTGATCGAATCAGAGGATGGTAGATGAGCTCAGCAGTAAAACCTGAATAGAGGTCGCTACGTTCCTCCATACACGCTTTATTGAATGGAACCAAAGAAACGTTCCTGAAATAGAAATGATAACCCTTTTGTGAAAGGATTAGCGGCTGGATCTATTACAGTTCTAATCAATGAAAAGGCGGATTAAAGAACAATGTGCCTCGACTAACTATGAATCTCCCAAAGGTCGAACGGCGGTGGCAAGAAGAGTATTGTTCAGACGAGACGGTGCTTCCCAATGGTTGGCCTATTTCTCATTTTAATGGTCTGCCAATAACCGATTTCTGTGGCTTTAGGTATTTTTGCAGGTGGACCGAATTGATTATGAACTACAGATCGGGAGTCTGCTTTAGGACGGTATATGGTGGTCCTGAATAGTGCGGGGCGTAGATCCACCCATCCGAATAACATAACAATACTTGGTAACTGAAGAAACTGATGATTGATTCGCATTCATCATGTTTCTATTTTCCGTTTTGTCCGACGCAAGTCTTTATAGGAAGAAAACGATTGGCCCTACAAGGCTGTGGGTGGTCTCATTCGATCCGAAAATTAAAAATACTTATTTAAAATGAACTTGAAAAATATTTAATGAAGGAAAAATTATCCCCCCTCTCTCCCTCACAATTTTATGGTTTACGTTTCAAGGTATGTAAAATCCAAAAATCGAATAAAAAATTGTCCCTCCATCCACCACGTATAAGGGACTTAGGCCAGTTCTCATGGACCGATTCTGATAAAATTTGGTATATCGCCATTTGGAGTCAAGTTGTGCCCCGAAGGATTTTGTTATTGTTAGTCACGTCTGAAAGGGGTAAAAAGTGGAGGAAAACGTGTTCATAACGCCCTAGCTCAAAAAACGTTGAAAAACATATTGTTTTTTCATTGCCTAATTTAGTATTATAAATCCAAAATTTTAAAGAATTAATTGAAGCCTTACAGAGTTTTGTTGGACCAACCGAACGCTTAAAGACGATAATTGTAAAGCCTAAATTATCAGTATTTCACTCTTTTCCATCTATTTAAGATTGTATTCAACTTTATAAAAAATAATGAAATTACCTGGCCGATCAACTATTGTTCACAATAGATCGATCGATCACTAAAGGAAGTAGGGAAATTTCATCTGATCAAATGCGATCTTTCGTAAACGGGTAATCTCTACAGAAAAATAATAACTCGTTGTGTAATAATTTGCAGCGTTTTTATCTAACGCGATATGAAAATGCCCTTCATATATTATAACGTTTATACAAACTAAACAATAATTTTATCTACAGCTTTGTTGAGTTGATTAATAAAATTCACTTTAAGTCAATAAATTATTTGTAACAAAAGCAGGGATTGTGATAGTTAGGGTGCAGATAGTCCTCTATAAAATTCATAATAAATATAAATAATAAAATAATAATAATAATATACATTTCATTCATTTATTTTGCTCACTCACTTGGGATTACTCATATTGGGATTACTCATTTATTTTGCTCACTCACTTGGGATTACTCATTTTGGTTTATTATTTTCAATGATGAACCTTTGGAATCGACCAAGAAACAATTTTCAGCACACCTCAAAATTTGTTGGTTTACGTTTCAAGGTACGTAGAATCCAAAAATCTAATGATTTGAGTTGATGTCGGTCACTTCTAAGGGTTGAAAAATAAGGATACAAATTTAGAAAACGCCCTAGTCTCAAACAATTTTGATATAATGGTATTGCTTTCCATCAAGTCAAGATGGTATTGAATTATTAGAATTTTTAGAGACCACGCGGAGCTCTGTAGGACAAACCGTTCGCTCCCTACGAAAACTAGAGGGTTGGACTTGCGATAAAACAGAAACACGAGTGTGAATCGCAAAATAGGTCTAATCTCCGTTAAAATTTTAGCTGACCAAAATGCGATCGCTGTAGGTACGTGCTAGGTAGGTAGTATCTATGGTTGATGGGTGGTGACAATGGCAAAGCCTAGTTCTTTTCCAAGTAGAGAAAAATAATAAACCTTTGTGTAATAATTTGCAAAGTTTTGTATGTTGTGTGATGTGTGGAACACAAAGGATAGTTTATACCCAAAGTTTTTACGTAAATGTGAAGAAAATTGTTCAAAAATAATTTATTCAGTTTACTTCAAGTGCATATCCTTTGGACGACCTATCCAGTGCGTTCCAATTACTTTTGATTCTATGTTCATCAAAATTGTTCTTTGAGGGTCGAGGAACTAGTCATTTCCTCTTGTTAGCCAACCTAACCTTTCTTCTCCATCCAATTAAGTCGAACGAGAATTATTGAGAGCAAGATGGAGGATAAACTGAAAGAAAACTAATTGCCAACGTCACTTTTGCCTTCAGAAGTTATTGAAAGTTGTTCCGTAAATATTTATAAAGCATTCTACTGACAAGAGGATCCCGATAGTTTTTCACGACGATAAGCGGAGGATTTCAACTTTTTAGAGAAGGAAGATCTGCTAGTCGGATGTTGACTATTAATATGGTAAATAAACACTGAAAATTATTACTGAGTCCTCTTCTTGAATACAAGATTGAATAAGGTTGGGTATTGTTTTCAATCAAAGAACATTTCTTTTCCATTTAATGGACCTTTGAAATCGATGGTAGTTTTTCATGACTTCCCCAACACCCCTTGAACTCTTACAAAGCAAAACTGAGTGAAATACTTACTGTAATGGGTCAAAAAGGTCGTTTTAATAATTTTATTTTTATTTATTTTTAAAAATTACTCTCATGATTTTTATAACATTCAAAAGATTCCGTCTGATTATAGATACTAAAACCGTATCCTTATGAATTTCCTTTGGTTTATTATTTTCAATAATGAATCTTGGAATCAAACAAGAAAAAAAGTTACCCCCCCCACGAAATTGATGGTTTACGTTTCAAGGTACACGTAGAATCCAAAAATCGAATAAAAAATTTGGCCGTACGTCCGCCGTACGCGGCACTTTCCTCAGTTAGAATTGACCGATTTCGATGAAATTTGGTTTTTTTGGGCTCCATTTGGAATCTAGTTGTGCCCCGAAGCTTTTGGTTGATGTAGGTCACTTCTAAGGGTTGAAGTCTTGAAAACGCCCTAACTCAAAAAATTTTGATATGAAGGTATTGTTTTTCATCAATTTGAGATAGTATTTAATTTTTAGAGACCACGAGTATAAATCAGAAACACGAGTGTGAATCGCAAAAGAGGCCTAATCTCCGTTCAAATTTTAAACGACCGAAATGCGATCGATGTTTTCTTCATGTCGGTTGGTGGTAACAATGCCAAAGCCGTGTTCTTTGCAGACGAGTGATCTATAAGAAAAAATAATAAACCTTTGTGTAATCATTTGCAGCGTTTTTCTTCTGAGTCTACAAAGTATCGGAAGCATTGTAACACTTTTCATCGATGAAAAACAAAAATGTTCGTCAAAAATCAAAATTCAACGCTCGTTCCAGACCTCTGTGCTTTTAAGTCTAAGTGTGCTTTTAAGTTTTTAGAATTTAGAACGACTACGTTTTATCAATGTGCGACCATCATATTAAAATGAAATAAACATATTAGAAATATATTATATATTTCTAATAGATATTATATAAGTAGAGTTTCTGAGCTGCAAACAGCAACTCGACTGTGAACTCATGTCTGTAGATGATTGTGTCTTTTCCAGAGTAGGGTACCGAGGATCCTACTTAGAGGACACCAAAATTATTATTTTAATAATAACAAACAAAAAAAAAAAATCCTTCGTCCCACGACAGCCGCGATTGGAGTACCTCCTCTTTCGCGCGCCTTCGGCGCGTTGAAGTCGGTCGAAAATCAATGTGCTCTCTTCTCGGGGATCAACCACCACACAATTTTCCAAATTTCGGCAATATAATCATGCTATCATATCGTGGAGAATTGATGATTCACGCATGAGCGAGCGAAATTGCTGCTGTTTGTAACTTGTGATACTGACCCGCAACAACCTGAAAATCCATCAACATCGGACCAGATGATTTCGACTACTAGTCCCGGAAGAAGGTTTGGACAAGGATAGGTACGAAAGCATAGTTGTTAGAAAAGCTATAAAACTCAAAATGCGAGTGAAAATTTTGATATTTGAGGACCCATATTTTTTCGGCCTGCTGCAAAAATTAAATAGTGAAGAAGCAAAAAGTCCATAATAATAACAGCTAAAATATAAATTAATATATTTTACAAATTTGTAGTTGATTCTAAGGGTTTATAAATGTAAAAAGATGAAAAAATGGTCAGGTTATATTCAAAATAACGGTCGTTGATGAAAAAAGAAGAAAAATTCCATACGAGCATAATCTTACCTTGAAGGTGTCTTTTTGGCGATTATTCCTAAATAAATTCACAAATTGAGAAACCGAATGATAAATTTAACAAACCCCTCAAATTGAAATCTCGATGAAGAAATTGCAATATTTTCTCGTTTTTTCAGCTCCCGAATAAGAAGTTTTTTGAAGCTTAAAAATTCGTTAAAGATAGGCAAAACATAAACATAACAGTGGGGTTGGACTTTAAAATCCCCACGGACTCTTGAGGGAGGGATGCAGTACGGGAACTTGACTCGCGACTGATTCCGCGGGTGAAAACCGGACAGGTATCAGCGCTACCAACTGACGGACGCATCGCAGCGCCAAATATCCCCCTTCCTACTGACCTCTTGCACTGTCATTTAGTATCCTTAATCAGTGATGATCCTTCCTACACCTCATTTCTCTTCTTCAATTCCAATTAATCGTTTACGGGAAGTGGTCTACAGCGATAGATTCTATTTAACAACGCCAAAAGGGTTACAATACAGCTCTAAACTTTTACTCGTTGGGCTACCTATATTGACCGCTCTGAAGCGTTTCTTGAAAAGTTTGTCATCGTGTTCTCTCACCTCTGATCATTGGAACGTCATTCGCTCTGAGCTCTCGGCGAAGATGTAGGTACAAAACCAGAAAATGTGGAATAGAACGAAAATTAAAACGTATGCCCAATGGGCAGTACAGCATCCTTACACAGAATACCATAGACTCATAAAATTCGTTTATACGAAGATAATAAAATTATTAGTGATACGAAGCGTGGTTTTCACAATATGATGAAAGATTTTTGAAGTGGTCAACGGCAACACGATTGAGAAATTGAGGATTCGCAACATGATTTTCCTTGAATATAAATTTCTCAAGATTAAATGTCATAAATCTAACAATTCATCATTATCGATTGTAGTTTTGTTTAAAGTTTTTCAAATTGACTATATTCTCAACACATTGAGCATAACTTCAAATGTATAATATTTTACTTAATGTAGGTACTTAATATAATTAATATAATAAAATATAATATGTTATAAATTATTAATAATTATACTTATGATATAATTATATAATCTGTATAAATTATATCCAAATATTCAGTTTCTTACGATTTCGCTCAAATTTTGGGGTGGTTTGCCGCTAGGCCAAACCACCGATGATATTGATTTAGAGGTGTGTAAGACAAGGTCATTTGGCGGATTCGAATCCCAACGGAGACCAGGTTCTTTTGAATCCGTTCACCCGTTCACACACAAGACAAACAACAAACGGTCAGAAGTCACAAAAACGAGCGAGTCGGAATAGGTTACAATGAGTTGGTGATTTGAATGAATCGAATGAGCTAAAAGACAAAACCGAATGAAAATCGATTCGAATCGTATAAATCAGTCTTTGAGTGTTTTTGGTCTTTCACTTTTGTCTTTTTAATCCACAGTTCATTCGAACGTAATTCTTCAATTGGATGATGGAAGGTTTTGCTTAGAAAACCACTTCCGTCTACTTCTTTCCTTTATACTTCCATGTCATTTTCACACATTCATGATCATGTACAATTCATGTGCAATTAATTTGTTTATTGCCTTCTGCTGATGTTCTCGGAATTTTTCCGGAAAACTCGATTGGTGGGTTGATGAACGAATGACCGTGTTCATTTTGACAACCCGTTCAGTTATACAAGGTTGTTTTGAAGATAAGGTCTTTTCAATACGTTCACTCCTGACGCGACACCGATATTGATTCCATCGCGATCTGATCAATAGGAACCTCGGTACATTTGAAAAATCAAAAATTCGTCAACATGTTGAGAACAACTCCTCAATCGAGTTATTGTTTGTAAACTGTTGATAACTATCAACAACATAACTTTCAACGTGACCGTGAAAAACAGAACCAACGGAGGCCTGGTGGCTGGCGCGAAACAAGAAAAACCCTATATAGACTTCCATAGAAACCTCCTAAGGTCTTTTTACTATTTTAATTGAATCACAACCAGATACCTAAAAAACGAAAATATTGTGTGCCCAGCGGAAGACAAGGTTAGTTTAGCGCTTTGCATTGAACAAATATATCTAGTTTGTCGTCGACTCCATTCCTAATTGGCATGCACAGAGGCAATTGATGATCCTTTCGCATAGAAACCCATACCAAATCATTTAAGCTTCAACACGAGCAATCCCTAACAATTCCTTTCAAATTGAAAACGTTCAAGTTATACCGATACAAGGACTTGACGTATGAGCACGAGCAGATCATCAATCCAGGAGTAGTGAAACTCATAGTGGGACCATTTATACCTTCACCCGCACCGGAACCAAAAGTTCGTAGAAGATTGAAACGTAAATGAGGATTCTGAAGAAATCATCGAGAGAAACGATCACTTCAAAGACTTGTTTTCACCATCGATTGTTTGAAATGGTACATAAATTCTGTAAATTTCTCCCTTAGAGGGAAAAACAATAGGATCATGGATATGTCCATTGTTTCTATGAATAAACAGAATCTTATTTTCTAAAAAAATACGTATAATATCGCAGTATTCTAGAAA
>CM019180.2:25875285-26101425 GCA_009739505.2 Apolygus lucorum | reverse complement strand
CTTGGTAACTGAAGAAACTGATGATTGATTCGCATTCATCATGTTTCTGTTTTCCGTTTTGTCCGACGCAAGTTTTATAGGAAGAAAACGATTGGCCCTACAAGGCTGGGGTGGTCTCATTCGATCCGAAAATTAAAAATACTTATTTAAAATGAACTTGAAAAATATTAATGAAGGAAAAATTATCCCCCTCTCTCCCTCACAATTTATGGTTTACGTTTCAAGGTATGTAAAATCCAAAATCGAATAAAAAATTGTCCCTCCATCCACCACGTATAAGGGACTTAGGCCAGTTCTCATGGACCGATTCTGATAAAATTTGGTATATCGCCATTTGGAGTCATTGTGCCCCGAAGGTTTTTGTTATTGTTAGTCACGTCTGAGGGGGGTAAAAAGTGGAGGAAAACGTTTTCATAACGCCCTAGCTCAAAAAACGTTGAAAAACATATGTTTTTTCATTGCCTAATTTAGTATTATATATCCAAAATTTTAAAGAATAATTGAAGCCCTTACAGAGTTTTGTTGGACCAACCGAACGCTTAAAGACGATAATTGTAAAGCCTAAATTATCAGTATTTCACTCTTTTCCATCTATTTAAGATTGTATTCAACTTTATAAAAAATAATGAAAATTACCTGGCCGATCAACTATTGTTCACAATAGATCGATCGATCACTAAAGGAAGTAAGGGAAATTTCATCTGATCAAATGCGATCTTTCGTAAACGGGTAATCTCTACAGAAAAATAATAACTCGTTGTTGTAATAATTTGCAGCGTTTTTATCTAACGCGATATGAAAATTGCCCTTCATATATTATAACGTTTATACAAACTAACAATAATTTTATCTACAGCTTTGTTGAGTTGATTAATAAAATTCACTTTAAGTCAATAAATTATTTGTAACAAAGCAGGGATTGTGATAGTTAGGGTGCAGATAGTCCTCTATAAAATTCATAATAAATATAAATAATAAAATAATAATAATATACATTTCATTCATTTATTTTGCTCACTCACTTGGGATTACTCATATTGGGATTACTCATTTATTTTGCTCACTCACTTGGGATTACTCATTTTGGTTTATTATTTTCAATGATGAACCTTTGGAATCGACCAAGAAACAATTTTCAGCACACCTCAAAATTTGTTGGTTTACGTTTCAAGGTACGTAGAATCCAAAAATCTAATGATTTGAGTTGATGTCGGTCACTTCTAAGGGTTGAAAAATAAGGATACAAATTTAGAAAACGCCCTAGTCTCAAACAATTTTGATATAATGGTATTGCTTTCCATCAAGTCAAGATGGTATTGAATTATTAGAATTTTTAGAGACCACGCGGAGCTCTGTAGGACAAACCGTTCGCTCCCTACGAAAACTAGAGGGTTGGACTTGCGATAAAACAGAAACACGAGTGTGAATCGCAAAATAGGTCTAATCTCCGTTAAAATTTTAGCTGACCAAAATGCGATCGCTGTAGGTACGTGCTAGGTAGGTAGTATCTATGGTTGATGGGTGGTGACAATGGCAAAGCCTAGTTCTTTTCCAAGTAGAGAAAAATAATAAACCTTTGTGTAATAATTTGCAAAGTTTTGTATGTTGTGTGATGTGTGGAACACAAAGGATAGTTTAAACCCAAAGTTTTTACGTAAATGTGAAGAAAATTGTTCAAAAATAATTTATTCAGTTTACTTCAAGTGCATCATCCTTTGGACGACCTATCCAGCGCGTTCCAATTACTTTTGATTCTATGTTCATCAAAATTGTTCTTTGAGGGTCGAGGAACTAGTCATTTCCTCTTGTTAGCCAACCTAACCTTTCTTCTCATCCAATTAAGTCGAACGAGAATTATTGAGAGCAAGATGGAGGAAAACTGAAAGAAAACTAATTGCCAACGTCACTTCGCAATCAAAATCATTTTTGTACGGTTCTAAAGTATCTACAAAGGAAATATTCAATAAAGATTTTTAAATACCTTCGCCTTCAGAAGTTATTGAAGTTGTTCCGTAAATATTTATAAAGCATTCTACTGACAAGAGGATCCCGATAGTTTTCAAGACGATAAGCGGAGGATTTCAACTTTTTAGAGAAGGAAGATCTGCTAGTCGGATGTTGACTATTAATATGGTAAATAAACACTGAAAAACTATTACTGAGTCCTCTTCTTGAATACAAGATTGAATAAGGTTGGGTATTGTTTTCAATCAAAGAACATTTCTTTTCCATTTAATGGACCTTTGAAATCGATGGTAGTTTTCATGACTTTCCCCAACACCCCTTGAACTCTTACAAAGCAAACTGAGTGAAATACTTACTGTAATGGGTCAAAAAGGTCGTTTTAATCATTTTATTTTTATTTATTTTTAAAATTACTCTCATGAGTTTTATAACATTCAAAAGATTCCGTCTGATTATGGATTCTAAAACCGTATCCTTATGAATTTCCTCTTGGTTTATTATTTTCAATAATGAATCTTTGGAATCAATAAGAAAAAAAGTTACCCCCCCACGAAATTTGATGGTTTACGTTCAAGGTACACGTAGAATCCAAAAATCGAATAAAAATTTGGCCGTACGTCCGCCGTACGCGGCACTTTCCTCAGTTAGAATTGACCGATTTCGATGAAATTGGTTTTTTTGGGCTCCATTTGGAATCTAGTTGTGCCCCGAAGCTTTTGGTTGATGTAGGTCACTTCTAAGGGTTGAAAATAAGGGTTGAAGTTTTGAAAACGCCCTGACTCAAAAAATTTTGATATGAAGGTATTGTTTTTCCATCAATTTGAGATAGTATTTAATTTTTAGAGACCACGAGTATAAATCAGAAACACGTGTGTGAATCGCAAAAGAGGCCTAATCTCCGTTCAAATTTTAAACGACCGAAATGCGATCGATGTTTTTCTTTCATGTCGGTTGGTGGTAACAATGGCAAAGCCGTGTTCTTTGCAGACGAGTGATCTATATAGAAAAATAATAAACCTTTGTATAATCAATTGCAGCGTTTTTCTTACGAGTCTACAAAGTATCGGAAGCATTGTTAACACTTTTCATGGTTGAAAAACAAAAATGTTCATCAAAAATCAAAATTTCAACGCTCGTCCTTGTACTGGGCAAAACAACGTGAATTACACATGAACGTTCTCTGACGGGAGTGAGGCAAATTTCAGCTGATCAAATACGATCGTTCCGCGTTTGTTCGAAAAGAATTCCAAGTCATTCACTTGTACTTCCTTAAAAGTCAAGAATCAAATTCCATATTGACGGTACCCACTACATTGGAATATCGATGTTTTGCTAGAAGGAATTTTCTGTCAAAACAAACTTGATTCCTTGGGCGATAAGAGGCCGGTAAGTACTATTAATGGGAAGAAAGTTGGTCGATTAACTTTCCTGATCTTTAAAGGGAAATAATGAACCATTATGTAATAATTTGCAACGTTTTTAGCAATTTAGAACGACTCGGTTTATCAATGTTCGACCCATCATATTAAAATTAACATAAACATATTAGAAATATAATATATTTCTAATAGATATTATATAATAGATTTCTGAGCTGGCAAACAGCAACTCGACTGTGAAATCATGTCTGTAGATGATTGTGTCTTTTCCAGAGTAGGTACCGAGGATCCTACTTAGAGGACACCAAAATTATTATTTAATAATAACAAACAAAAAAAAAAATCCTCGTCCCACGACAGCCCGAATTGAGTACCTCCTCTTTCGCGCGCCTTCGGCGCGTTGAAGTCGGTCGAAAATCAATGTGCTCTCTTCTCGGGATCAACCACCACACAATTTTCCAAATTTCGGCAATATAATCATGCTATCATATCGTGGAGAATTGATGATTCACGCATGAGCGAGCGAATTGCTGCTGTTTGTAACTTGTGATACTGACCCGCAACAACCCTGAAAATTCCATCAACATCGGACCAAGATGATTTCGACTACTATTTCCCGGAAGAAGGTTTGGACAAGGATAGGTACGAAAGCATAGTTGTTAGAAAAGCTATAAAACTCAAAATGCGAGTGAAAATTTTGATATTTGAGGACCCATATTTTTTCGGCCTGCTGCAAAATTAAATAGTGAAGAAGCAAAAAGTCCATAAATAATAACAGCTAAAATATAAATTAATATATTTTACAAATTTGTAGTTGATTCTAAGGGTTTATAAATGTAAAAAGATGAAAAATGGTCAGGTATATTCAAAATAACGGTCGTTGATGAAAAAAGAAGAAAAATCCATACGAGCATAATCTTACCTTGAAGGTGTCTTTTTGGCGATTATTCCTAAATAAATCACAAATTTGAGAAACCGAATGATAAATTTAACAAACCCCTCAAATTGAAATCTCGATGAAGAAATTGCAATATTTTCTCGTTTTTTCAGCTCCCGAATAAGCAGTTTGTTTGAAGCTTTAAAAATTCGTTAAAGATAGGCAAAACATAAACATAACAGTGGGGTTGGACTTTAAAATCCCCACGGACTCTTGGAGGGAGGGATGCAGTACGGAACTTGACTCGCGACTGATTCCGCGGGTGAAAACCGTACAGGTATCAGCGCTACCAACTGACGGACGCTCGCAGCGCCAAATATCCCCCTTCCTACTGACCTCTTGCACTGTCATTTATCCCTTAATCAGTGATGTCCTTCCTCCACCTCACTTTCTCTTCTTCAATTCCAATTAATCGTTTACGGGAAGTGGTCTACAGCGATAGATTCTTATTTAACAACGCCAAAAGGGTTACAATACAGCTAAAACTTTTACTCGTTGGGCTACCTAATATTGACCGCTCTGAAGCGTTTCTTGGAAAAGTTTGTCATCGTGTTCTCTCACCTCTGATCATTGGAACGTCATTCGCTTAGAGCTCTCGGCGAAGATGTAGGTACAGAACGAAGAAAATGTGGTAATAGAACGAAAACTAAAAACGTATGCCCAATGGGCAGTATAGCATCCTTACACAGAATACCATGGACTCATAGAATTCGTTGGTGTAAAAATAATAATGATTTATAGAAATAAGTTATTATAATATCATATTAAATATAAATAAATAAATAAATTTTATTTATTTTAATATTATTAATTAGTGATACGAAGCGTGGTTTTCACAATCATGATGAAAGATTTTTGAAGTGGTCAACGGCAACACGATTGAGAAATTGAGGACTCGCAAACATGATTTTCCTTGAATATAAATTTCTCAAGATCTAAATGTCATAAATCTAACAATTCATCATTATCGATTGTAGTTTTGTTTAAAGTTTTTCAAATTGACTATATTCTCAACACAATTGAGCATAACTTCACATGTATAAATATTTTGCTTAATGTAATATAATAAATATAATATGTTATAAAATACTTATGATATAATTATATAATCTGTAATAAAATTACATCAGAAATATTCAGTTTCTTACGATTTCGCTCAAATTTGGGGTTGGTTTGCCGCAAGGCCAAACCACCGATGATATTGATTTAGAGGTGTGTAAGACAAGTTCATTTGGCGGATTCGAATCCCAAACGTGAATCCCATTACGGAGACCAGGTCTTTTGAATCCGTTCACCCGTTCACACACAAGACAAACAACCAACCGGTCAGAAGTCACAAAAACGAGCGAGTTGGTGATTTGAATGAATCGAATGAGCTAAAAGACAAAAACGAATGAAAGATCGATTCGAATCGTATGAATCAGTCTTTGAGTGTTTTTGGTCTTTCAGTTTTGTCTTTTTAATCCACAGTTCATTCGAACGTAATTCTTCAATTGGATGATGGAAGGTTTTGCTTAGAAAACCACTTCCATCTACTTCTTTCCGTTGATACTTTCATGTCATTTTCACACATTCATGATCCATGTACAATTGATGTGC
The DNA here is from genome assembly GCA_009739505.2 of Apolygus lucorum. Classification (NCBI taxonomy): domain Eukaryota; kingdom Metazoa; phylum Arthropoda; class Insecta; order Hemiptera; family Miridae; genus Apolygus; species Apolygus lucorum. Next base: position 26,095,545 of record CM019180.2, on the reverse strand, counting down.
AATTAATTTGTTTTATTGGCCTTCTGCTGATGTTCTCGCAATTTTTCCGGAAAACTCGATTGGTGGGTTGATGAACGAATGACCGTGTTCATTTTGACAACCCGTTCAGTTCAGACAAGGTTGTTTTGAAGATAAGGTCTTTTCAATACGTTCACTCCTATATATATTGATTCCATCGCGATCTGATCAATAGGAACCTCGGTACATTTGAAAAATCAAAAATTCGTCAACATTGTTGAGTACAACTCCTCAATCGATTTATTGTTTGTAAACTGTTGATAACTATCAACAACATAACTTTCAACGTGACCGTGAAAAACAGAACCAACAGAGGCCTGGAGGCTGGTGCGAAACAAGAAAACCCCTATTATAGATTTCCATAGAAACCTCCTAAGATCTTTTTACTATTTTAATTGGATCACAACCAGATACCTACCTAAAAAACGAAAATATTGTGTGCCCAGCAGGGAAGACAAGGTTGGTTTAGCGCTTTGCATTGAACAATATTTAACCAGTTTGTCGTCAACTCCATTCCTAATTGGCATGCACAGAGGCGATTGATGATCCTTTCGCATAGAAACCCATACCAAATCATTTAAGCTTCAACACGAGCAATCCCTAACAATTCCTTTCAAATCGAAAAATGTACAAGTTATACCAGATACAAGGACTTGACGTATGAGCACGAGCAGATCATCAATCCAGGAGTAGTGAAACTCATAGTGGACCATTTACACCTTCACCCGTACCGGAACCAAAACTGTTCGTAGAAGAATGAAACGTAAAATGAGGATTCTGAAGAAATCATCGAAACTTGTTTGTTTGCTCGAGAGGAACGATCACTTCAAAGACTTTTTTTCACCATCAATTGTTTGAAATGGTAGGTACATAAATTTTGTAAATTTCTATCTTAGAGGGAAAAACAATAGGATCATGGATATTTCCATTGTTTCTATGAATTAACAGAATTTTATTTCCTAAAAAAATACGTATAATATCGCAGTATTCTAGAGAACCTTGCTTCATAAGTACCGATATGTAGCTATGATTTTGTTTACTGGTATCGCGTTGCATTTTTTGAGGCAAAAAAAAGTGTCGTGAAAAATTCCTTGACCTCTAGCCAAAAGACATGTCTATGTCAGAAATGGAAATGCGGGAAATTCTGATTTTGGAGGACTTTTTCTCCTCCTGAACTCTAGAACCTCAGTAGGCTCGTAAATAACACTGTAACGTTCGATACCCCACTCGAAGGTAGACTGTTGACAGTAGGTTAACATCTCAATAACTTTGTGCTGCTGAATTCCCACCTCCCCTTCCCCTGCCACTTCAATGAAGTTGCAAACTACAAAGAAAGCCTCACACTCGCACACACAACGACGGCGTAAAATTAAAACACCGAATAATGGAGAAAAAACGGAGCAATTTTCCCAGTCTTCAGAGAGTTTGGAAAATTAAAGAGATCCACGCAGTGAAACGGTTTCCAGTAAAAGAGATAAGGTTGGGTGGGGAGATGGGGAGTGGAAAGCCTTGGTAAGATTCTTAACTCTATCAAACTTTCAACTTTTGCTCACTTAAAAAGTTGTCAACAGAAAGGTGTTGCTCAGAAAGGGTTATGACGAGTGAATCATAGTGTAGAGAAGCGTTGAAGAGTACGTCCCTCTAAAGATTTATTAGGTCTTGAAAACAAAACAAAAGGCGAGAACTCCGTCCTCAAGAACCCCATTGTTTTGTGAAGGGCCTAACTACTATTCATTTCTTCAACTAACAATAATTACTGTGGGTAGGAATTTGCTGATTCTGACCTCACAATGGGATGATGTTCTAAAAGAAATCGCCAGGTCTTCAGTTCCAAAATCTGATAAGTACGTTTAAAAAAAGTAAAAGCGCGTAAAAACGAAACGATGAAGAATGCGAATGTCCCTCTGACTAGTCTCCCACGTGAATACAAAACGTTGGAATACAAAACCAATCGTTGATAATGAGGAAGCGAAGATGAATGTCCAAAAACATGCAATTTGAAGCCTCTTCTTTAAGGGACGCAGTGGGTTCTTATCTCAAATAACAGGCTACCCAGGATATAGACACCAACAAAAACTTTTCATAACCAACAGAGAGAGGCCGGGCGTAGTTGAGGGATTCTCAATACTATACAGTATGTCTCTGAATCAATCAACAATACTTCATAGTACCATATTTTGGCGCAAACTTCACTATCAAATTTATTTTGAAACAGGGAGAACCTATCAGTGAATGAACAATTGAAGTCCAGTAAATCATGTGATATTCCATAATAAAAACTGGAAGATTGAACAACTGAAATTTGAACAGTGATCAAACTTATTTGTGTCTGTGAAAAATCTTTTGAATGCCACTCTTGTGTTTCCGATATATTTCAAGTTCAATCCATAGGACCTTATACGGAGCGAACTGTTCGTTCTACAGTGCTCTGTGTGGTCTCATTCGATTCTAAAAATGCAATTCTATTTTAACATGGTGAAAAAACCATACCTTTATTTCGAGAGTTTTCGAGCTAGGGGCTTTTGAAAATTACAACCCCTATTTTTCACCACGTAGAAGTGATTGACACGAACCAAAAGCTTACAACAAATTTTTCATTAGATCTTCGGATAGTACGTACCTTGAAACGTAAACCATCAAATTTTGAAGGGGGTACACTTTTTTACAGGCTCGATTCCAAAGGTTTGTTACTGAAAATAGTAAACCAAAATGGCATTTCGAGCGGGGTAAAAACAAGGCCAAGATAGAAAAGTTGCTGCAAATTAGTTGCAGAATCGCAAACTCACAGACGCAAGTTCACTCACTGACTCGAAAGTTCACTGACGGAATTAAGTTCAAGAGAAAAAACGCTGCAAATTATTACACAATGGTTTATTATTTTTCTATAGGAGTGTTTCACGAAGAGGTGCCTTTCAGCGAAATGGCATTCCGCCGCCATTTAGAGAAATTCCAGTCAAATTGAAAACGGATGACACCCTGTGATTCAGCGTCAAAAATGATGAAGAATGAAGTTCCCCACTCAGGGTTCTCCAAAACCTAATTTTTGAGCAATTGTGGAGTAGCGCAACTTAGAGCGCTCAAAAAGTCAGGTTGCGCGCAATAAAAAAAATTGGTTTTGGTATGAATTTTCCATGAAATTTGAAGTAGAATCCGAATCTGTAATAAAGATCATTATTTATGTTTCTGACCAAAGCATTGGAAACACAAACGGTGGATACAGCTTTCGTACAAGTACGCAACCACGAGAGACATTTTATGTCTTATGTTTAATAAATTGAGAGCTTTCCAATGAGTGGTGAACGATTTTTGTGGGGTGGAAAATGAGGAAGTTAGTTTTCCCTAGGAACGATTGGTTGTACGTGAAAATCATCAGAAATTTCCGCGTGACGCTCCCCTCGTGACGCTCCCCTCGTGACGATCCCCGCGTGACGATTTTTCATTTATGTGCCAAAATGTCAAAAAAAGGGGGGGGGGTCTATTTGAAAAAATGAAGTGAGTGTCAATTGCGCGCAAGTATTTTGCGCGAAAGTATTTTTCCTGAATTCCTCACAAAAAATCATGTAGAATAGCGTTGGTCCTAACTTTTTACGCTGTAATTTGGGGCAATGAAGGGGGGTGTAACTTTTTCGTGAAACACCCTATATATGTAGATCACTCGTCTGTAAAGAACACGGCTTTGCCATTGTTACCACCAACCAACATGAAGATTTGGGTCAGCTAAAATTTGAACGGAGATTAGGACTCTTTTGCGATTCACATTCGTGTTTCTGTTTTATCGTACGTCCAAACTTTAAATTCTCGTGGTGAGCGAACGGTTTGTCCTACAGGGCACCGCGTAGTCTCTAAAAATTCAATACTATCTTAAATTGATGGAAAAACAATACCTTTACATCAAAATGTTTTGAGTTAGGGCGTTTTCAGAATTTCAACCCTTAGAAGTGACCTACATCAACCAAAATCCTCGGGGAACAACTAGACCCTAAATGGAGCTCACATACCCAATTTCATCAAAATCGGTCAATGCTAACTGAGGAACGTGCCGCGTACGGCGGACGGACGGCCAAATTTTTATTCGATTTTTGGATTCTATATACCTTGAATCGTAAACCAACAAATTTTTAGGGTGCAGGTGGGTGGGGTTAAACATTTTTTTTTAGGATTCCAAAAGTTCGTTATTGAAAACAATAAACCGTAAGTTACTTTTCGAGTGGGATAAAAAACGGGCTAAGAGAGAAAAATTATTGCAAATTAGTTGCATTGTTGATTGGTTCTGGGACACCCTGTATTGTGCTTCGCGTAGTTGCTTGGAAAAATAAAATGAGATTTCACTGACATTTTTAATTGGATTTAGTTTCATAGTTCCCTATTATGTAAATTCTTAAGTGCAAATGAATAAATATCAATCTAATCTAAATGATGGACACAAATAACTGCCAGTTCGTCAATTGTTAATCTTTTTTCTCATAGTTGTTTATATTGGCCACCCAGATAAGAAAGATATCACTCCAGATTAGAAAGTGACTCTTGTGGTACGTCCAGACCAACAGTTCCTCTCATTTATCATAGATGAACCAAGTTTCCTAGTGAAAGCAGTCGTTCCTTCGTAAGCTGCCATGAAGAATTTCTCTTTAGTGTTCATTGATTTTGAAGCAACTGGATTATACCGAGGAGCGGACATAGTCGAGATCGGAGCAGTGTCAGAAAATGGATCGACGTTCAACGTTTATTTGGATACTATGGAAAACTTTAAGGAATCTGCAGCCCAGGTCACTGGTATGTCGATTGACTCTGAAGGCCGTTTATTGAAAAACGGCAAAGTACTGGACACAGTTAGCAGGAAGGAGGGGTTTGAGAAGTTTTTCAAGTTTCTTCAAGACGTGCACAATTCGTCCGGACAAAAACAACTCGTGTTGGTGTCTCATGGAACCAAAGACTTCGACATGCCATTGATGAAAGCCAACCTTCAACGGTTGGACCATGACCTCTGGCAACGTTTTGACAAACTATTGTTCAGATTCTGTGACACGCTAGTTTTTGCCAAAAGTGCCAGGAACCGTTTGGGGTTGAGTAGATTGGGTCTTCGCGCTATTGCCAACACCCTAGACGTATCGTACAAAGGAGGAAACCATGGAGCTCTATCGGATGCCCAGCTGACAAAAAAAGTGGCAGCAGAACTGGGTATTCACGATGGGAATATCAGTCATTGTTTATTCAAATGGGACAGAGCATTTTTCCGTCACGATATCGAAGTTGGCTCCCCTCCGAGGAAACGTAAACGCGAAGAACCTGCAAGTCCATCCTTGACAGAAGAAAGTGTAAAGAAACAAACTGTTCCCGACGCCACTCCTGTCGAATTGAACAAGGACAATACGACGTCAACTTGTGAAATAGTAGGTACTTGTGTAAATGTTGTTAAATGATTAGAGTTATTCATGTAAAGAAATCCTAATACCTGTTTTTCAACGGGTTTTTAGTGTACATAACCCATCTGTGTTGAATAAATGTTTTACTTGAGATAATTTATATTTTCGTCGTAGTATTGAAAATGTTGCACTCCCCCCTACATACAAAGCCCGATTTCTCAGTTTCTCTTCCACATTTCCTATCTGTGAAACCCCGTTAGTGTTAGCAGTTTTTTTTTTCGAGTCACAATCTTTATTTTTCAAAATTAATACATGTCATTCAACAAATATATATTCCTTAATTTCTTTTTTGCCTTTGTTACTGAGAGTAGTCGTGGAAAAATGAATTGGAATTCCAAGGTATAATCAGGTAAATCCAAACTTGAAACAATCTATTAACAATAATAAAGATCATTCCTCCTGAAAAAACATTCTTTTCGTGTTTAACAATGATTTGTAAACAAAATATAGGGGACCGAAGAGATGATAAAAACTGAGCGTTTACGACTAGGTACTCGTAATTAATAATAATATTAATAACTACTGGGCTCAAACTAAGAGGCATTACCTGATACTTATCAATTATTGACTGGATCTTCATTTAAACTCAGAAAAATTGATAAAGAACCCAAGTAATAATAGGGGAGTCGACCACTGAAATTATTCACACGTAGAATAACTAAAAAACAAATTAGGCAAAACAACCTGTTACAATAACACAAGATTACAAAATTTAGGGGTGGTTTGGCTGCCTCGTTCTTTCACCACTTTTCTTATGGTATTTGGTGTGCTGAATCCGAATCTGACGTCAGTTTTTTTTGTTTATGTCGGATTTTCAAGATATAGCTAGCTAGTTTCAAGATTTTTCTAGTTCTCACTTTTCTTCATTTTTTAGTGAGCACTCATCTTGCTCAAATCTCCTCAAAAAGTACTCAGAATTATAGGAAATTTCATGAAGAATCCGAATATGTACTTAGTTTTTAAGTAAAGTTGTGTTAAATCCCCTATTTTTTACAAAACATTCTCAACGTTTTTTCTCCGGGTTTTCCCTTACATTTTGCCACTTGAAAAAAAATTAAGGCTAAAAAAAATTTTCTCGGGCTATTAATTTGTAGGGGGGAAACCCCAGAGGAGAATGAGACCAATCGTAGCCTCCTAAACCCATTAATATCGAAGGAATGAGCTTTTTCATGGCACTGAGATGAAAATTCACAAAAACCGTTTATTAATTTTTCTAGATAAGTATGTGCGTTCCTAAATCTGTTTTCTTCAAATGGAGTTTCCTTTCTACTACATTTTTTATACTTGTCACCTATTAAGAGTAAGATGGAAAATAGGTACTCAAAGGGGGAGTAAATCATAATTGGGAAACTCTTGTTTTGTTAAGTGATTTTAATTCAGTTTTACAAACGAAACACAATAAACTGCAGAAAAGTTAACGGTGTAAATCTGTTTCATGAAGGCTCAAATGAATCAAAAGTTGGTACAATGTTTGGTTATTCCTCTACCTCAGAGGTTTCATCGCCGGCATCTATGTAGAGAAAACTTCGCCGCCTGAGGTAAATCTCTTTTTAAGGTCCAACAATAGTCCGCCTTCATGTGAACTTCTCAATACCCTCTGTAGGTACCGTTCTTCCATGGTTTTCATATCTTGGTGGAACCTCTGAGGTGGAGGAATAACCAAACATTGTACCAACTATTGATTCATCTGAGCCTTCATGAAACAGATTTACACCGTTAACTTTTCTACAGTTTATTGTGTTTCGTTTGTAAAACTGAATTAAAATCACTTAACAAAACAAGAGTTTCCCAATTATGATTTACTACCCCTCTGAGTACCTATTTTCCATCTTACTCTTAATAGGTGACAAGTATAAAAATGTAGAAGAAAGGAAAATCCATTTGAGGAAAACAGATTTAGGAACGCACGTACTTATCTCGAAAAATTAATTGACGGTTTTTGTGAATTTTCATCTCAGTGCCATGAAAAAGCTCATTTCTTCGATATTAATGGGTTTAGGAGGCTGCGATTGGTCTCATTCTCCTCTGGGGTTTCCCCTCTACAAAGTAAAAGCCCGAGAACAATTTTTTTAGCCTTAATTTTTTTTCAAGTGGCAAAATGTAAGGAAAAACCCGAAGAAAAAACGTTGAGAACCGGTGTTTTTTGATATGTTTTGTAAAAAATAGGGGATTTAACAACTTTACTCAAAAACTAAGTACATATTCGGATTCTACATGAAATTTTCTATAATTTTGAGTACTTTTTGAGGAGATTTGAACGAGATGAGTGCTCACTAAAAAATGAAGAAAAGTGAGAACCAGAAAAATCGTAAAACTAGCTATATCTTGAAAATCCGACATAAACAAAAAAAACTGACGTCAGATTCGGATTCAGCGCACCTAATACCATAAGAAAAGTGTTGAATGAACGAGGCAGCCAGACCACCCCTAAATGTTGTAATCTTGTGTAATCGTAAAAATGTTTATGAACGAACAAGCCCATAGTCAAACAACCATACAACAACGACCGAAAGTGATGATGCACGGTAATTCTTTTTCACAAAAATCTACAAGGAAACAATCGTTTCAAATTCCAAAGGAAAAAAAATTGGAATTTGGGGAAAAAAAACCTTATTGTTTGGTTCTAAATCCTAATATGTCAACTACTGGTTCATCCCTGTAAGCTTTCAGTTATTCCAAACTATTTCGATTTGGAGATCAATGCCTTTTATATGGAAATTTGGTAATTCAGGAACCTATACAGAGTAGGTGGAGGTGGGTCACATGAATCGATTCGTCGAAATGTAAGTAGGTAAGTGTACGGCAAATGTAAAACAGTGAAAATCTATCAACAAAATTTTGAACGCATCCTCAATTGTATTGATGTTTTGGTGATTCAGAAAAGTATCAGCATGATTCTGAAAATCATGTTTCATATCAACGGCTTTGAAATGCAGTCAATCATTTTTACGACAATTTATATTTTACATTATCGTGTTATTAGGAGAAGATCTCATCTAGTAGAGCTAAATTTTTTTTCCGCACTTCAGACTTCATTTATTTTTGTTTATTGTTTTTCAATAACGTACCTTTGAAATCCACCAAGACAATTTTTTTAACCCCCCCCCCCCCCCCAAATTTTTTGGTTTACGTTTAGGTTTCAAATTCCAAAGGAAAAAAAATTGGAATTTGGGAAAAAAAATCTTATTGTTTGGTTCTAAATCCTAATAATATTAGGATTGACATATTATGTCAATATGATATTGACATATTATGTCAACTACTGGTTCATCCCTGTAAGCTTTCAGTTATTCCAAACTATTTCGATTTGGAGATCAATGCCTTTTATATGGAAATATGGTAATTCAGGAACCTATACAGAGTAGGTGGAGGTGGGTCACATGAATCGATTCGTCGAAATGTAAGTAAAAGTACGGCACATGTAAAACAATGAAAATCTGTCAACAAAATTTTGAACGCATCCTCAATTGTATTGATGTTTTGGTGATTCAGAAGAGTATCAGCATTATTCTGAAAATCATGTTTCATATCAACGGCTTTAAAATGCAGTCAATCATTTTTACGCCAATTAATATTTTACATTATCGTGTTATTAGGAGAAGATCTCATCTAGTAGAGCTAAATTTTTTTCGCACTTCAGACTTCATTTATTTTTGTTTATTATTTTTCAATAACGTACCTACCTTTGAAATCCACCAAGACGATTTTTTTTAACCCCCCCTCAAAATTTGTTGGTTTACGTTTCAAGGTACCTACGTAGAATCCGAAAGTCGAATACAAAATTATCCGTCCGTCACCGTACGCGGCATTTTTCTTAGCAACCATGGACCGATTTGGTATATGGGCTCCATTTAGGTTCTAGTTGTGCCACGAAGCTTTTGGTTGATGTAGGTCACTTCTAAGGGGTGAAAATTATGGGTTGAAATTTTCAAGAGTGCCCTAGATCGAAAACTCTCGAAATAAAGGTATTGTTTTTTACCTAAGGGTGGTAGGTAAAAAAAATTCAAAGCTGTGATCTTTGCAGACGATTTTTTGAATCGAGTGTGAAGCGTTTATTTCTTCCAAAACACGCTTCAAATTATATCACAGAGGTTTATTATTTTCTAGTACATATCATTCGTCTGCAAAGATCACAGATTTGCCATTGTCACTATTTATTTATTGCTTCCGAGTTTACCAAGGTAGCGGAAGATTTGTTTTCACGTTTCAAGGTCGAAAAAAAAAGTTCTCCAAAGTCAAAATTTTCACTCGCGTTTTGCGTTTCAGACCTTTCTGAACAATTTTGGTTCCGTGTCTCTCTGTCTGTCATGAAATCCTTGTAACGCGCAAAACTAAGAAGTTATTGTCCGATTCCTATGAAATATTCAGGGGTTGTGCGGGTTGGTGTGTAGACGGTCCCCTAGGAAAATCATCATCCCCGGACTGATAGAAGTGACTGCGCATGCGCGAACTGTGAATTCCTTGTAACGGCCATAACTTCTACATTTTCTACCCGATTTCAATGAAATTTTCAGGGATTATGCAGATTAGGTTGTAGATAGTCTCCAATGAAGATCATCACCCCCGAACTGATAGTAGCCACTGCGCATGCGCTAAACGTGAATTCCCTGTAAACAGCCGTAACTTCCACATTTTCCATCTGATTTCAATGAAATTTTCAGGGATGTTACAGATTAGTATTTAGATGGTCTTCTAATGAAATCAGTCACCTTCGGAATGACAGTAGCCACTGCGCATGCGCAAACGTGAATTTCCTGAAAGAAAAAAAGCCATAACTTCCACATTTCGATGAAATTTTCAGGGATTATGCGGATTAGGTTGTTGATGGACCCCGATGAAAATCAAGGCCTTCAAATTTACAGAAGCCTCTGCGCATGCGCAAACGTAAAATCCTTGTAACAGCCATAACACTTACATTTTTCATCCGAATATGATGAAATTTTCTAGGATTGTCCAGATTAGCGTGTACATGGTCCCCTAGGAGGGTAGTGGAGGGTACTTAGAGATTGGTGTTTTCAGATTAACTACTCTGGCATCGGATCATCTATATAATCGGGTTATGGATACGAGGAAGCTATGTGCCACACCCACTTGGCAGCCTTTTTTTTGTTCTTTACCTACCAACCATAGGTACCTACTTACTAGGGCATTTTTGAAAATGTCAACCCTTTTTTTGAGATAAATCGACTCTGGTCTGGAAGGACTTGAGTGCACCATCTGATCGACTCGTGTGTGTGTGTGTGTGTGTGGGGGGGGGGGGGTTAGCTTAATGATAATTTCCTTATCGACAAGCAAGTGCGGTGGATGGCCGGCCGATGATGGGCTACCGGTACTTCTTTTAATATCGTATATTTAGAGAGAACATGCAATGCCGTGGAGGGCATTAGGTGTTGTTTACTGGTCAATATTAAGTCCCCCGAGGGGTATCATCGATTCGAGAGTGAATCCTTGAACCGCCATTGCTTATTTTTAGAACAAGTAATGTGACATTTGGATGTACTCGTAATAACGGTTAATCGTCGGTACCTACGCGGGTAATCGAATAATCCATCTCTCATTCTGTTAGAGACGCTCTGATGGAGAGGCTCCATTCATGCTGCTTGACAGTTTAGTAATAATACAACAGGTTAAGACGGAAACGAATGGGAAGCGTCTGACAAAAATAAATAAATAAAAACTACAAGGGCCGAAAAAGGAACCATCCGAAATGGTACTTTTCCTTGTAAGAAAAAGTTGTTTACTCTAGAATTTTGCGACCACAACGTCAACCAATCAACAACGTAGACACGACTGTTTCAATTTTCAACCAGGTTGAAGACTGGATGTTCCCCTTTGAGTTTCATCAAGGGCACTGGTAGTCATAAGTTTCACTATGTTTTCTGCTTATTCCGATGAAATGTTTAAGGATGAGAAATGGTTCCCTAAAAATGTCATTTAATTCAAATCAATTGCAGATATCTACCGATTATACCAAATTCCAATAATTACTTCTAAACATAATATTCTCGTTGCCTAATGAATAGAGGGAGCTATGAACCATGCCCACTTGGCACTAGTTTGTCGTATTGTTTGGACCGTGCTGTTGGGAAGGGCCTGTGAAGCTTCTACTTTCATTATGAGCATGAGTTATTCGAAGAACAGGTTGTTATACTGTTCTACAGGTAGATAACGACAAGAGACCTCGGAGATAACACTTGCACAATGGAGAATGGGAGCCTCTCGCATCACACCGAACCATTCAAACATCCTCTGAAGTTAGTGGTTAAATCGTTTGAATCGCTATGCCAGAAGACATTTTACAACAATAAATTCACGAACATTACTTCTCTGTACTGTTTAATAGATAATTACCAAACAATTTTTCATGCTCATGCGTAAATATAAATTCCTTGTAACAGCCACTTAACCTCTACATTTTTCATCCGAGTTTGATGACAGTTTCAGGGTTTGTGTGGTTCGGCTGGTGGATAGTACCCTATGAGGGTAATACAAGGTACTTAGAGATTAATGCTCAAAGAATATCTACTATGCATCGGATCATCGAAACAATTGAGTAATGGATACGAGGAAGCTATGTGCCACATCCACTTGGCGGACTTTTATTCTTTTTTCCAGGATCAAAAATTGATAATTTTTCAAGATTAAGTATCTAATTTATAACTCGTTTTAAATAGCTCTCTTTCGTCTCATTTTTCGAGAATAAGACGAGAAGATTCCAAATACTCGTGCCTCACCCAAGAGTTGAAGATTGATGCGTCCAAAAATAACGGAGAAGATTTAAGTATCACTACTTTCGACCTTTCAGTAATGAACAATCCATGTTAATGTTATTGGTTTATTCTTTTCAATAATGAACCTTTGGAATCGACCAAGAAAAAAAAATTTAACACCCCTCAAAATTTGATGGTTTACGTTTCAAGGTACCTACGTAGAATCCAAAAATCGAATAAAAATTTGGCCGTCCGTCCGCCGTACGCCGTAACGGCACTTTTGCCACTTAGCATTGACCGATTTTGATGAAATTTGGTATGTAGGCTCCATTTGGGGTCTAGTTGTGCCCCGAAGATTTTGGTTATGTAGGTCACTTCTAAGGGTTCCAAAATCAATTTTGAAATTTTGAAAACGCCCTAACTCAAAAAATTTTGATATAAAGGTATTGTTTTTCCTTCAATTTAGGATTCTATGGAATTTTTAGAATTTTTTGAGACCACGCGGAGCTCTGTAGGACAAACAGTTCGCTCCCTACAAGAATTTAAAGGTTTTACGTACGATAAATCAGAAACACGCGTGTGAATCGCAAAAGAGGCCTAATTTCCGTTCAAATAATAGCTGACCGAAATAAGATCGATGTTTTTCTTCATGTTGGATGGTTGATGGCTTTGCAGACGAGTGATCTATAGAAAAATAATAAACCATTGTGTAATAATTTGCAGCGTTTTTTTCTTGTAATTGCTCATTTGTAAGTTTTCTATACCTCTGAGCCCAGTTCTCATGGAATCAACTTTCTAAGCAACAAAGTTTCACAACATATCTTATAAAACCGTTAATTTTTATCAAAATTTCAATAATTATGATAGGACATGTTGTTTGATATTTTTCTTCATTTCGTTTTCAGACTTAGTGCAATGTGCATTTTACAGAGCATTTTCGGTAAGTATGGTAGGATGGATATGGATGTATGGTAGGACCACAAAGTCTGTTATTTGGAGTGTGACCTACTCAATAATGAATAAGTGAGATTTTGCTAAATCATAATTATGGCAACATGACTAATCATAAATCGACTATAGTGGTGCTTATTCAAAGTTCATGTTATTGTGTTATTGGGTCTCAATAAATATTGTCCTTATGCAAACAGGCAAAGGCCACAATATTTACTGTAAGCGTGCGCCGGGAAGCTGAGGGGAGCAGATTTATGGGGGTTGGAATGGTGACGTCACATGCAGTCGATGACGTCATATCGACCAACCTGCCTGCATCGGCGCTCATCGAATGACCCCACAAACCTGCCCTACCCACGAGTCTCCACGCCTTTACTACTCAAATTCCACGGAAGTGAGATAATTTTAACTTTCACATTCAAAGCTTTACTACCATTAAATAATTGGAATATATTTGAGAAATTTAGATATCCCCCAAACTTTGTGTTGAAAGAGGGGTGTTATCCAAGTTGTGCCAACCAAAGTCTCCTCTGACCTCATCAAAACAGTAGAAAGACGACGAATCAGAGTGTTATCTTAAAAAAGAAGAACAAAGATAAACTTAAACTTATAAATTGCATTTTCAGCACCAAGTAACTTTACATTGCTGCTTGGCCGGTTTAGCAACAAAGCTGTGCTTATAAATAGCTCCATTTATGCTGCTCATTTTATACTAACAACCACAAATAATAATAGCAAGTTGAAATAACCATTGAATAAAGATTTAATTCTTTGATAACATTAAATTCGATTCATGATGGAAAGGATCGGAATAAATTAAATGCATAACAAAATCCTACAGCTCGAAAATCATTGAGAGAAGTAGTTGATGAGTTGGTTCAAAATAGCCAATGATGATGAGAATTATTTATTTAAACCCAGGAGAAAAACGCTAAAAATTATTGCACAAAGTTTATTATTTTTCTATATAGATCACTCGTCTACCACCAACCAACATGAAAAAAAATCGATCGCATTTCGGTCAGCTAAAATTTGAAGGGAGATTAGGCCTCTTTTGCGATTCACACTCGCGTTTTTGATTTATCGTAAGTCCAAGCCTTAAAAATTCTCATAAGGAGCGAACGGTTTGTCCTACAGAGCTCCGCGTGGTCTCTAAAAATTCTAAAAACTCAATACTATCTTCAATTGATGGGAAAACAATACCTTTATATCAAAATTTTTCGAGTTAGGGCGTTTTTAAAATTTCAACCCTTAGAAGTGACCTACATCAACCAAAAGCTTCGGGCACAACTACACCCTATATGGTGCCCACATACCAAATTTCATCAAAACCGGTCAATGCTAAGTGGGGAAAGGCCGCGTACGGCGGACGGACGGCCAAATTTTTATTCGATTTTTGGATTCTACATACCTTGAAACATAAACCAACAAATTTTTGAGAAGTGTAAGGGGGGGGGGGGGGGGTAAAAAAAAATTTCTTGGTCAATTCCAAAGGTTTTTTACTGAAAATAATAAACCAAAATTGCAAATTCTTAAATTTGCAGTCTTACTATCTTGACAAATTTACAAAATTACAAATTTTTCCTTTTCCGTCAAAAATTGCCAGCTATTCCTGACCTCGGATAAACCCTAATTTTAGACTGTTTTTACAAAAACGCTGTAAATTATAACAAAATGGTTTAATATTTTACTGCATAGATTGCCAATCTGCATATATGCATATATATACCATGAAATATTAAGAGGGGGAGGGGTTGTTATTGCTAGAAGGTAATATTAATGGAAAAGCCGCGTTATATATAACGCGGCTTTTCCATTAATATTACCTTCTAGCAATAACAACCCCTCCCCTCTTAATATTTCATGGTGTACGTTTCAAGAAACGTAGAATCCGAAATCGAAGGAGAAATTCCTACCGTTCCCGAACTTTCCTTTGCCAGGATGGACCGATTTTGATGAAATTTGGTATAAAATCCGCTTCATTTGTGGTCTAATTGTGCCCCAAAGCTTTGATTATCAATCACTTCTAAGGAGTGGAAAAAATATAGGTTGCAATTTTCAAAACGTCCTGGGTCGAAAACTTTGGATATGAATGAATTGTTTCTCATCAATTAGTAATAGGTTTTGAATTTTTTTAGAATAGTTCTTGTAACTAAGAACCAAATTTTGTTATGAAGGCCCCCCCGAATATAAGGATGTTATTCAAGGTAGGTTTCAAGGATAGGTTGACCTTGCGCGACAATAATATAATATATTATCATATTATGATTTGTATTATTACTGTTAACAGAAAATCCATGTTCTTCGCAAAAGTTTGACCTATAAAAACTCATAATAATAATAATAATGATAGATAAAGCGGTGTGTAATAATTTGCAGCGTTCTTTTCTAATCATTTTTCTTACCAGAAAACGTATGTGGTTATAAATTTACTCACTCGATGAAGTACAAAATTTCGACGATTTCGAGCTTTGTATTAAAATAATGCAAAAAATAATATTTTTGTTCTTAATATTCATATTGATTGCCTCGGACTTTTGGCGGTTTTAGGTTTTAAATAAAATTCTCCGATTTTCCCCAGTAGATGAGGTTTTATGGATTTCCCACGTTTTTCTCAAGAGTTCTAGTTCCAAATCCAAATTCGGAGAAAAATCTATATGTTCGAGTTCAAATTAGATTACAAAATGAAGACTTTGATCAATTGGGAGACCGAAACTGAAAATTGCCTTAAAAAGTCTTAAAACGTTTTTATTGCAGCCAAGATTATGAAAAACGAGCTGATAACAACTCTCTCTGAGATCACGGTTTAGCAATATGGAACTAACTGAAGTGCTATTGAAAATAAATAATCATTCAAGATTGCCAATCTATCCAACAGAGCGTCATCGTCAATAACTCGAAGTAAGAAGTGCAAAATCAATACGACCAGTTTGAGAGCAATGTTAGTTTATTCTTGATGGCGCTTTCACTGATACCGTTATCTAATCTACCCTTGGTAAACCTAATTCAGAAGACATGTGTGGCTTTTTACCAGAAGATATTTCCTTGTTAGTTTGACTTATACTATAAATGGCAATATTATCTAATGATTAGACTCGTTCGATTCTTTCCCTTCTATCTTATTCAATTTTCCTATTCCTGCCGCTGCAAAATTTTACAAATCAGGTGATATATTTTTGCACAAATTCAGCAATCTGCTCCACAATACTTTGTTTTCAAATCTACCATTCGAAAAGTAAAAGTGTCTATCAGGCAGGTGTGGCACATAATCCACAATACAACAATATAGTGATCGGAAAATAATGCAAACGTCGATCCCCAAGTAACCAACAAATATTATAGATATTGTACGAAAATTGAGAAAATTATGCATATTTGGATATTTCAGTTGTTCTTCAGATTAAACAACAGTCAGATACGCTCAGACACTGAATCAAAATTGTCCAGGATGGTCCAAAACATAAAATGCTATGGGAAATTTTGAAGGATTTTTCTTTTTCCACCCAAAAGTAAACAATGCTTTTGGTATATTGAGGGACCCCGGAGAAAAAAGTATGCCACGTGGGTGTGACTCAAAGCATCTTCGTGTCCATAATTTGATTGTACAGGTAATCCGATGCATCCAAGGTTGATCAAATAACAACCTTATCCTAAGTTTTCCTTGATGGGAAAAACAAAAGATTATGGATATGTCTAAGTATTATTTTCCCCATTAAGGGAGATATTAGATGAAGGTTAATACTTGAAATGAACGTAGATACCAACAACTCATCACCGAACTCTATCGCCAATTGCAAAATCAGTGGCCAAATTGACACCCCAACAAAAAGACCAGTTGGCAGAAATCTAACAAGTCTAAATAAAGTTGTTTCAATTTGTTACATGTCATTTAATGTTGTTACACATTTTATTCGGTACACACCATATTGAAGATTGTGAATCACAAAACAAATTTGTTGTCACGGCCTGGAATACAAACCCTGGCTTTGAATAAAATCAGACTTGGGTTACATTTTATCGGGCTGAAATCACAGACCACAAGCTGAAAGTCATATCCATTTACAGTTAAACTTGTTAGATGGATTTCACGTTTGCGCATGCGCCACCGTCTTAGAGCTCCCTCTCACAAACCCGGAACATTTCATCAACACGGGATAATGTAATAATGCCATATGAAATTGACCACGAACAACCAGAATCGAAACCAAAGTAGTTCAAAAAACTCTAAAACGTGAAACGCAGTTGGAACTTTAGATTTTTTAGAACCCACACTTTTCTGAACTGCTGCACGAAAACAAAGGTTCTCATTCTTCGTTGGCGAGGATCCATAATATTCAATCCAAAAAGAGAATTCCTCTCTTACATGCACACAACGTTTCAAAACCCTTTTTCACAATAACCTCAGTTGTTACTGAACGGTTTGAGATTGATTAAAATATAGCTTTTCCGCGTCAAATTAAAGGTTTTCCGAAACAAGTTAAAGGTTTTCCAAAAAAATAAAGGTTTTCCGAAACAAAATAAAGGTTTTTCATTTCAAAATGAAGGTCTTCCATTTCAAAATGAAGATCAAGGGAACCATCTACAGTGAACGTATCTTAACGATCTATGAATTGGTAGGATTCATTCATGTGAATGAATTCATGGGGGACCATCCCCCCAATTCATAGGGGACCACCTTCCCATTCGTAGGGTACCATCCTCCCAATTCATAAGGGACCAGCCATATGAATCGTACCAACTCATAAGGGACCATCTACAGTGAACAAATCTTGACGATTTTTATTTTGAAATGGAAGATCTTTATTTTGAAATGAAATACGATCATACAGCGGCCATTCCCAAACTATCCCATAAATTTGAATGAAATCCTTATTCCATTTAATCTCTAATCCCTATTTATTTCCAAAATTAAGATAAATAAATCGTTCAAAATAACGTTTCAGGAAAATCGTAGCGAGTAAGTACTCGCACTTCTCATCATTTGTTCGATAGTAATGAAAATCATAGGGGACAATCTGAGGCTATCCTGGATGAAACTTAAAATTTACATTAAAATCGGACAGATAATCAGGAAGATGGAATATTGCTCTGAATCGCTAAGTACGAGAGAAAAAATATACATTTGGGGATCACAATTTTTTTCGACCTGTGCACGATTGGAGCTGAGAAAGCTAAAAAACAATTTACGGGGGCACCTGAAGAATTAATTTTAATCGTGATTAGATCTCGCTGTATACGTAAACCTAACTTCCCTGAAGCGGAAACTCCGCGTTTTACTACGAGTTTTCAGTACCCGTTTATTTACCCTAAGTTGCTAACTTGAATGTTGGGTCTCTTGCAGAACTTATTGAGGTTCCTCCTCCTAACGTCAATATTAGCCGAGTCGATTCGGCACCGAATGCAAAACCAACAGAGTGATTCCGAGTATTGGTATGTACCAATTCGACGGTTTTTGGTCTACGAAGGGAGAAGGAACCTCAGGACGAAATCACAAATCATTGAGATCATTATTCATGTTCAAGCTTGTAACCAACCATAATAATTATGGTTCACAAAAATACTGGGTTTGTAATTATTATAAACCCAGTATTTTTGTAAATTTTAAATAATAATTATTTTAAAAAAAATTTAATTAGGAATACCATATTATTATTTTAGAAATTTATTTTTATTTCATAGATATCTATTTTTGAACATTATACAATATTTTCTGGAGTTCCTCACATTTTCTTTATAGAAATGGAGTGAACATGAACAACTTTGTTCGTACTCAGATGTTTTTCTCATGACGACTTTCCTAACAGAAAGAAGAGAGCAACATAATAAACAACAGATCTGATACTAGGCACTCCTGACCTCACACCCTCGTATTTCTACAATGGAAAAATTAGAGGTCAGGATTGAACCGAGGGATCATTTTTATATTCGATCGAATTCTCGAGTGCAGGGATCACATTCTACACCCTGGAATAGAGTAATTGCGATTGAAAACGTATTTAATTCGTTCCTAGGAGGATGTCTGGGTACGCCACTTTTCGATTCAGCGTAAAAAATAACGTAAATCCACCCTCAAATTCCTTTAGCACAGCTTTAAAAAAACTTGTTGATATAAGTTTTTCAAGATAAAAATTTTCTCAAAAAAGTTCGCTCTAAAACACAAAAACTGACTACCTATGCCGTTGGATAGCTGATGTCTTCACGGAGTTTGTAGGCTTCAGGCAGAACCGTATTAATAACAAGAATAAAGGGAGCTACTGACCGTTTAAAAAATAGGCAATCTTCAAGACTTGACAAAATTTCATTCAAAAAAGGTATTGTTAGAGTCTAAGAAGACGAGAAATTTAACGTTTTCTCCAAAAGCGTACTAAGATTTGATTTTACTTTTCATGTTAAGGGAGTTATGGGCTTTTAAGTGACCAAAGGTCGAAAACACGGAACAACTGAGGTTTTCGGTGGTTGAAAAGAAAAACATAACGTGAGATACCCAGTATAATATACTGGGTAATGCTATTCATTTCTACAGAGTGAGGAGGATTTAAAGGTTATTGAGGTTCAGTTTCGAGTCCAGCCATTTTCGAGGTACTCTAGCCAGTTTTCAATTTACGGCACTTCAGTAACCACTAAATCCCTATCATAATGACTATACATGGAATACGTCAACAAATCCTCTCTTAATAATTTATAATATTATGTGTCTTTATATTATATTATTATTTTTTTTAATTCTAAGAACCTTGAAACGTACCTAATTCAACAAATTTTGAGGATAAAACAAACATTTTTCTTGGTCAATTCCAAACGTTCATTATTGAAAATAAAAAAATTAAAAAAAATAAAAAAAAATAAAAAAAAAGTTGCAAATTATTATACAAAGATGTTTCCTCTATTTTTCTCTATAATAACTCGCCTTCAAAGAACACAGATTTATCATTGTCACTACCAACCAACCATATTTTCGTTTCACAATCAAATTAATTTTCAAGAAATAAACACTTCACGCTAAATTCGTAAAAATAGGAGGTTGTGGGTGCCTTCATTAGGAAATTTTATTGCTGGTTGCTAAGGACGTAAAACTGAGTACAACTCGAAGAAGCGAACTCGTGTTTCTGATTTATACCTAAGTCCTGATTTATAACTTACTAGCTGGAAAGCCTACTTAAAGCAGGCAAAAACGATTCATCCGACTCTCCCGCCACCCACTCCCTCCGCCTCCCGCCCCAGCTCCTCCCGCCCCCAACTCATCCGACTACTCCCGCCCCAGCTCCTCCGCCTCCTTTCACCCCCAACCCCTCTGACTCTCCCCGCCACCCACTCCCTCCGACTCCTCCCGCCTCCGACTTCTCTCGCCTCCGACTCCTCCCGCCCCCAACCCCTCCAGCCTCCGACTCTCCCCACTCCCACTACCCCTCCGTGCATACGTACGTACGTACGTACGGTTGGCGTTTTATATTATTAGACGTTTTATATTATTAGATAAGTCCAGCCCAACCGAACGGTTGGTCCTATAGAGTGAGCTCTGGGTGGTCTCATTCGATTCTAAAAATTAAATTCTATTTTAAAATAAATGAAAAAACAATACTTTTATTTCAAAATTTTTTTCAGCTGAAAATTTCAGCCCTTATTTTTCAACCTTTAGAAGTTACTTACACTTAAAAAAAAAACGCTGCAAATTATTACACAATGGTTTATTATTTTTTATTTTTCTATACAGATCACTCGTCTGCAAAGCCACCAACCATCCAACATGAAGAAAAACATCGATCGCATTTCGGTCAGCTAAAATTTGAACGGAGATTAGGCCTCTTTTGCGATTCACACTCGTGTTTCTGATTTATCGTACGTAAAACCCTTAAATTCTCGTAGGGAGCGAACGGTTCAAAATCAAATTCATATCAAAATTTTTTGAGTTAGGGCGTTTTCAAAATTTCAAAATTCATTTTGGAACCCTTAGAACTGACTAACATCAACCAAAATCTTCGGGGCACAACTATACCCCAAATGGAGCCTACATACCAAATTTCATCAAAATCGGCCAATGCTAAGTGGGGAAAGTGCCGCGTACGGCGTACGGACGGCCAAATTTCTATTCGATTTTTGGATTCTACGTACCTTTTAACGTAAACCATCAAATTTTTAGGGGGTGTTGAACATTTTTTTTCTTGGTCGATTCCAAAGGTTCATTATTGAAAACAATAAACCAAAAAAGCTTTGGGGCACAGCTATACCCCAAATGGAGCCCATTATACCAATTGTCATCGAAATCGGTCCATGGTAACTAAGGAAAGAGCCACGCATGGGGACGGACGGCAACATTTTTATTCGATTTTTGGATTCTACCAGGGGCGTTGGGTGACCTCTGAAAGTGGTGGGGCACCAAACCAGAAAATACACGACTTGAACCTAGGATCACACATACCTACATACTTTTGCGTCAAACAGAGGACCCAGGGGGGAACCATCACATCTCAACTTCATTCCAGTTAATGATGAAAAAAAAAAAAAAAATCATTTCTGGGACTCGAAAAGATAAAAATATTAATTTGTTACTAAAATATTAAATATTCAATTTTTTTTTAACGAAAAGCACATAATTTCTTAATCATAAAGACGAGATCATAAAAAAAAGTGTCTTAACAAATTCTACATATTAGTTGAAATGTCTTTACCTAATGCTTTTCGAGGATCATAATATGATTATTATTATTCCCATAATATTATTCCCTTTGATGACTTTTAATTGTCTTTTGCAACGCCTACGTAGCATATTTATATGAAAAGTTGTGGAACTGAAGAGCACCAGGCTGCCTATTGTATTTCCCCATACCGAAATGTTGAACAGAAACGAAAAAATACGATAAGTAGGTAAGTCTAATCAGTGGTCAACTCCATCAGATCGTATTACAACAAACACCAAGACGACTTGAAATGCAGGGAAAATGGAATGGAAAACCGAAAATGATAAGGAACGTAAACTGTCATTGTTTCAAGACACTTTGGGGAACACAGTAAAGAGCTCCAGAGAGACTAGTCATTTCGGAGAAAAACCCCTGAAGATAACAACTTCAACAATATTTTAAAACTTCGTTTCAACTTACAATAGTTTTAACTTACTTTCATGCGTATGTGACAAAATCTCTGTGTAGCAAACGCCATCCACAACAATGATAACACTCCAAAAATCATAATTTTGCTGTCAATCAGCAAAATTGTATCATGTCAAGATGTTACCACCCTCCTATTTATCAGATAAACTTTATATCTTGTCGGTTGTTTCCAGTACTGTTCTATGTTATGTACTGTGTAAACACACTAAACACCTAATTGTGCAGTCTGGGCAACATACTGTGAAAATCTGTAAAAGTGGGGAGTATCCATTCAATTTTTAATTCCCATCTATAACTGATATCTGAAGTACTCCATGCGTTTACATCCTATGAGGAGTCCATAGGACGAAACGAACTTGCTGAATGAACTTTCATGGCAACCTGAACAGAGTACCTATCCATCCATCTAGTTGAATCAAAACAAGTCATCATCAGAAAGAATAAAAAATCGATCTTGTCTTCCAGGGCAGGGGCCAAGAAAGGGAGGGGATAAACTAAAATATCACTACTGCGCATGTGCGGACATGGGGCAAAACTAAAAATAAAAAACACGTTGGCATGACAACGCCAGGGTCTAGCCCCAGATCTTGGGAATTCGGGAGTGGAGAATCGATTGTTTGATACAAATCGATTGTTGGATACCTATCGATTCCATCTTACATCTTCTTCTCTCTCGTAGCAGGCCATGGAGACAGCCTTGGGCGTGGACCTAGTAGTAGGCATTGAAGCTAGCTCCATGGCCTCGGGTTTTACCATGGATATTTGACATAGATATGGATTTGATACCATGGATATTTGACATTAATAACTGCATGTCAGTGTAGAATTATTTTTTACTTGTAAAAGCTCCATGCTTCCATGGATCATGAGTGAGTTTTGAGGAAAAAACTTTCTGCTAGGGATTTTTTTCTTCTTTGTGGAGAACACTTTTTGAAGGGGGTTTTTTCAACTTTGGGGTAAAAATCTAGGTTACAATGAGAGAAATTTTGCCGGGGCTAGACCCAAAGTGGCCTTATGGACGCCACGCCTCTGGATTCTACTTACCTTGAAACGCGAACCAACAGATTTGGGTGGTGGGGGGTTAAACAAATTTCTTGGTTGATTCCACAGGTTCATTATCGAAAAAATAATAAACCAATAGGGTTGTATACAGGGTTAAATAGGTCGAGTGAGCAAACTCTAGGTGGAGCAATTAAACGCGAAATTGACCATCACTGGCAAGCGGAAAGCCACCAGCTTACAAAAAAAAAAAAAAAAAAAAAAACATGCGCCTAATGAAAGGCGGCGACCGATGATGTGATGAAACATTCTACAACAAATATTTGTGGAGCTCTTCAACTCTCGCATGAGGCCCGCCCTGTCGGCGGGTTCAATCAGAAGGTCATTTGCGCGGAGGTCCGCGAAGCAGCGCTGGCGTCGCATGCAGTGCTGAGAGCGATTCCGCCTGTCACCGGCTCCCTCCCCTCACCCCTCTCCCACTTACGACACCAAGAGAAGAGAGAGAAATCTTTTGGACGAACAGGTACCGGCGTCGTTCGAGTGCAGTCATCGAGCAGATTCGATAAAGTTGACTGAACACACTCACCTGCCATGGGTATCGAACAGGTAAGAAACATCCACCATTATTTATAAATAGTAATTCTAGGCACATGGCTTCTCATACAGACCGATAGATTACACTACTTTACTGAATTTAGGGGTGGTTTCGTATTCGACTGCAGCTTGTCTATTTTTTAGGTACTGAATCCAAGATTCGGTTTTGTGATTAGCTCGCTTTTCCATGAAAATAGCTTGTTTTCACTTTTTTCCTGCACAAACTTTTCAGGATTTTTCAGTTTGGGACCCACTTCCTAAACAAATGCCTTCCAGAGGTACCTAACTTTAGCAATTCAACGATAATTTCGAATATCGTTATCATCAAAATAACTTGCTTCAAGTGTTAGAAACTTATAGTTTTTTGTCATTTTGTTCTTCACATTTCATGAGTTAAGAATAGAGAATGAGGGCTGGAAAAATTTTTTGGATCTGCATTTTGTAAAAGTCATTCCTCCACATCATGAGGCCAACAAAGTTAAAAAATCACGGCCCTCGACAAAACTGGGATTAACTATAAATAAGATAAAATATAACTCTTTTGAAACTTGAAAAGGAGGAATTTTCTATTTCTAGCTCTATGTGCACAAAATTATAAACCAAAATGGCAAAAACTGAGAATTTCACCCTTATTGCAAGTTTTTTGTGAAAACGAAGGGTTGGAAGCGGTGCGATCGAAAAAGTGAGTGGTATTCTGCAAAGTGGGAGTGCGTACCTTTGGAAGGTATTAAATACCTTAATAAAATACCTTAATATAAATTTTATATCCCCGAAGTGGGTTCAATGAAAAATCCTGAGAATTTTGTATAAAAATAAAAGAGAACAAGCGAGGTATAGGTATATCATGGAAAAGCGAGGTAAAGAAAAAAGTCTGCCAAGCGGATGTTCCTCGTATCTATTACCCGATTGTATAGATAATCCGACTTAGTTTATCTCAAAGTACCTTGCACTACCGTATTAGGGGACCATCCACACGTCAACACGCACAATGGAAATTCCGTCGAAATCGGACAATAGCTTCGTATAGTTATGCCCGTAACAAGGATTTGATGAAAGGCACCCAGAGACATGGAACCAAAATTGAGAGTTCTAAATCGTAAAACGCGAGTGGAAATCTCGATTTTGGAGTCCATTTTTTTTCAACCTCGAAAAGTAAATACAAAGTTCCCGCTAACTAGGTAGACACGAAAGCATAAACGGCCTCGGATTCAGCACATCAAATAATGTAAAATACAGAGAAGCTTCGGTCGGATGCAGAATCACCCATAAATTGTGTAAACTAGGTAGTGCTATATTTGAATCCACAATGCGATAGGATCAAATTGACGAATTTTGTACGATAAAAAGGCTGCCGCTGGGGCTGTCTAGTATTTTTTCATGATGGTAAATTTATGTTGTAGAAAATGAAATCTGGGGGAACCCCCGGATCGTTTGTTATGATCAAGGATCAAATAAATTAAATACAAACAGATGATCCACGGTGCTGGAATGTCCTAAAAAATACACTATTTCCCTAAGAAAACCAACGTACTCCAGTAAAAATTAATGATTCAATCAGGAGCCTCACCGTTTGGTTCAGCTGGAACAGTTACTTGGAAATTTCACACGAATTAATTTTTCTTTAATCACCTCTCTTTAAATTGCTGTAGCTTCGTAACTATCCAATCTGCAGAACTCAAATTGGTCTCAAACTGTAGCAAATTTGCCCTTCCGTTACTGGGCATAAATTATTGAAATCATCACAGCAGTTGAAAAAAGGAAAAATTGAACAATCAAATGTCGAAGTTAATTTCATCATTACATAGTTTTTGTCCTAAATTATTTTCCTGGTTTGCCCTAATTGGACCATGGTGTCACTAGTGTCACTAAAACATCTTATAAATTCCACAGCTGTCCCAAGGTGTCACCAGATTAACTAGATTTAAATTGCAATTTAAAAATTATTGGACATCTAATTTTTTTGACCATTTTTCGTAAGTTATTGAAAGTCAAATAATTAGGTAGTATGTTATGACAAAAATTTTGAAAATTTTTTCAACGATATCTTCGGACATTTTTGTCATAACTCTATTTTGAGACTTCCAATAAACCACAAAAAGTGTTGATGTCCATTAAATAGAAAATTTAAATTTACTATGGTCACAATGATGATACCTTGGGACAGTTGTGAAGATCTAGAGAAATGTTTTCGGTGACACTAGTGATACCACGATCTAGTCAGAGTTAAGAGAAATGTAAAAAAGTTTGCACAGAGCATAATAAAAAGTGAAAATGCGAAGAAAAAAGAGGTTTTCTATTTTAATTTTACGACGGACAATTTTGTTGAAAGTAGCGTGGTTCAGATCCACGGCAGAATAAACAAAGGAAATGAAGAAATCATGTAATACGATTTAGAAATTCGAGTGCGATTCGGTCCACCGCATTTTCTAGAAAGTATGATTAATGAGTACGAACGCGATTTAGACAATAAACGTTCAAACCAAAAGTTCAAGGTTGTGATTGAATCGTCAAAGGGGAAGAAAAGAGCGAAATTAGAGCGAAACAAAAGAAATTCAAGTCGAAATGTTATTAGAATAACATTGGCAAGAGTGTGCCTGGACTTATTGGGTAAAAATGGAAACTTATTCAACACTATTCCACAAAGAACACAATCTGAAGTGAAAAAGTCATCGCAAGAGTTTAGAGTTTTATTTTATTTTATTTACTTATTATTAGTTGTACAATAGTTACACATTATTATAATATTTATTCTTCTACAAAAACAACTCTTTTGCAGGGAAAGAGACTAAAAAGTCTGTAGTACCCTGCAAGAGTAGTGCCAAACTGAACAATTTCAGGTTGAAAGATGAAAAAACATAAAAATTAAAATGAGAGAAATACGAAAACTATTCTAACTTGTAAACCAAATCATTGTAACTAAATACCTTCGTTGCCTCCTTATTCATATTTACAACTACACAACTTCAGTTCAATAGTTTCCAATTATCGTAAATGATATTATCTGTACGCGCTCAGAATTATGTTTTCTGCAGCATTTCTTCCTAATCTAAGTATCCATTCAACGATTTTTCTCTTGAAAGATGTTCGACTATGTAACAGAGGTGTTTTGAGGGAGGAATCCAGAGCTCTATGAACAATAAAAATAATATAACTGGGACTTCTGGTAGTGAGAGAGAGTGCGGGTCTAGGGGCAGCCACATTTCCCAATGTTGTAAATCGGGTATCATACTCATGATGCTGGTTTATTTAAACCATGGATGGGGTTTTATTATACTGAATGAGAAGCGATTTCAAAAACAATTGTCTTGTGCTGAAAACCCTAAATTCATCGAACAGTTTATCACTGGAATATAGACGCCCCCTTCTCATAATAATCTTAATAACACTCCTCTGTAAGACATTAATTTTCTCCAAGTGACTTGAAAAGGTGCCACTCCATGCCACAATACCATACTGTATGGTTGATTGTACTTAGGCCATATATAGTAGTCGGAGCTTGTCACGGTTAAAAACCCTTGCAGCATGATAAAAAACAAATAGAATTTGGCGCAACTTTTTACAAACAGCAGTAATATGGTTTGTCCATACTAAACCTTCTTCAACCATAATCCCCAAGTACCGATAGCTATCTACTTTTTCCAACGGGTTACAAGAACACTTCGACGGGCTAATACAGCTATGAGCAAACAAATTACGAGATACTAAGAGCGGACTTTCATAATATGAAAGTAAATATTATTTACTTCCTATAGTCATGTATTTTTTTTCACAAATGGATGTGCACAAGTGCACAAATGGATGTGCATTTGAAAATGAGCCGCAGTTTGAATTTTCGCGATTTCGGCTGTCACATGTTCGAGAGTTCCGCTCTCGACACCTTGAGTTTGTTTTTGTGAACAATGACAATGATCAGAGATTTTTTTTATAGAGTCCTAAGGAAGAAGTTATCCTCCTGTGATTATTTTTCAAAAGAGTAGTTACCTTATTAATTTGACATCAAGCGCGTTTTATTCTTTGTTAAAGATATCCGCAGGAAATCAAGAGCCTACATAACCATAAAATTTTGAGGGGGGTTAGAATATTTATTTACTATTGCTCGATTCCAAAGGTTCATTTTTGAAAATAATGGGTAAACCAATAAAAGAAAATGAATGAGTCTTTTCTTCGCACAACCAAAACTCGTTTTTTTTGTTTTTTTTTTTTAATTTGGCTCATATCCATCGTTTTTCATTAAACGGGCTTAAATCCGAATAAGAGTTGGCCGTGATTCCCTTAAAACGCATGCAAAAATTTCGAAATTTGGGCTTACAATCAAAAGTTCTATGAAGAAACTATTTGGAAAATTTGGTAACCCTAGACAACTTACTTCGCCATGAAAATAGTTTTTCTCGATTTCCCACAAAAAATCCCAAGTGGATATAAGCCCGTTTGAAAGAAAACTCCTCAAATGAACGGAGAAATACATAAGGTACTACGATACTAGATTGGAACTATTTTATTCACATTTTGGTGTATCTGACAGCGATTATTTTTGTATTGTCTGAAACATCTCCTTACTCCTTAAGAAGTCTCATTCTTGAAGCCTGAGTGAATGAGCGAATTAATGAAGAACTTTTAGAGAAATTATGCCTGATTTGAACTTGGGCGGCAACTCGCTAGTACGAGGGACTCTATCAGAAACACAAGTGTGAATCGTAAATCAATTTTTACTGGCAGATTTAGGATTTATCTGATCAAATTAAATCTTCTAAAAATGAGGTATTTTTATAAGAAATTTTGCATTAAATTTTGTTTTAAAAACCACAAAAACACTATTTTTGAGATTTTAAAATTTTCAAAATTTCTGGCGAATTCATTTTATTTTTAATAATTTTTTTTCCTCATAATTATGGACATTTTGGCATCGGTTATGCTTTTTCGATGCTTCCTAGCTCAAAATTATCACAGGAGTAACACGTAACTACAGAAGAACTTATCTTTATGGGAAACCGTAAGATCATTAATATTGTTTTGAATGACAGAATGGGCAGTAATATCTCCGTTATTACAGGAAAACATACCTACAATCAATTATATATCATGTTTTTGAACCACTGTGGGATATGATGGGTATGTATGATGCCTCCGAAATGAGTCGCATTTACCACGTTCAGACGATCAAGTTGAGAAATAAGTTGATGTGTAATTTCAAGCATACTGTTTAGGAACAAACCTCCTAGCAACCAAAATCGTTGCATTTTTCGTCACACCAAAATACGTATTATCCCCACCCAGCCATATTGATTTCAAAAAAAAGAGATTTGCTCTGCATAAATTCACTAAACAAATAAACTTCCCGACGTCTGCTGGAGAAATAAAAGTGTTATTTCTGCCAATCATAGCTAAATCCAGCCGACGTAGGCCTATATATTGCTCGTCTGATCGTTCAAATAAGTTTTACTGCGTATTTACGATGACCAATAACGTTCTTCGTTGTTTCCTACATATTGATTTGTACCGTCATAAAATTGTCAATTTAGCAAGCTTTCTTTTCTATTTTTAACAAGTTTACCGACTTGAGAGAGGAGTTCCGATCACTGACTTCAGAGGATCTCGTCGCAAGTTCTTCAGGGCTTTAAGACAAAACGCTCGGTCAAGTTTTCTAAAAATTATAAGCGAAACACGTCATTATTAACCGACGAAGTCTAATTCTTCTGATTCTACCAAAATTGCTTCAATTTTAATAAAAAAAAGTCTTAGAACAAATAGAATAGAATAAATTTATTTGTATGCCACCCATGATTGGGTAATAATACATCTTCATAATGATATAAACAATTCTGCGTACATGAATATCAAGGACTGTCTAAACAAAGTCACCACATCATCTCACTCGTTGCATCATCACTCGTTATCAGCAAAAATATCGAAAAACTCGTTTACAGAGTAAAGAGATGCGTTTATTAATTTCTTTTTAAGTTCTTGTTTGACAGTCTTCAGGGGTTCCTGTCGCAATCGGAGTGGAAGAGCGTTGAACATTTTCGCACCCATGTATGTTATATTACCCTTCTGTGGCGTAGTTAGTCGGAGTCTTTCCGTCTTCAATTTGTCCCGATCTCTCGTTGCATGGTCGTGTACTGGCCTGGGAAATAAGTCATCGTTTGAGTAAACGTAGGTCAGAAGTTCAATGATATACAACCCATATACTGTTAAGATCGAGAACTCCGTAAAAATGGGTCTGCACGAGATCGAGTCACTGACTGATTTCATTATACGGAGTGCAGCTTTTTGCTTTCGGAGGACCCTAACTGTATGGGATGAATTCCCCCACAGTAATAGGCCGTATCTTATATGCGATTCGATTGAAGCATAATAAACCGTCTTAAGTACGTCGATGGAGAGAGAATTCGAAAGCTTCCGAAGTACAAACAGAGAGCTCCCCAACTTGGAAATCAACGAGGATATATGGTCTTGCCATCCCAGGGAGCTAGCCATCATTATACCAAGGAGAGGCACCGCCGATTCATCGTCCGTGTTCCTCGATGGCCCTAGGTTGAACTTTATGATTTTTGTTTTTTCTTCGTTGAGGCAGACTTTGTTAGCTTGACACCAACGCCTCATTGTCATATTCAACCGATCAATATGCTCCTGCAACTGCAATATGCTCCTGCAATTTCCAATCATATTGGATATTCCTAAACAATTTTGTTTTTGTGTCCGTTTGTCAATCGGTGAGTCTGCAAATCCTTGTAATGGACAAGACTATACGAGGTTACTGTCCGATTTTGGTGAAATTTTCAGGGTTGGCGTGTAGACGGTCCCCTATGAAGATCATTGCCTTAACCTCGGCACCGACATGTCATCATCATTTAATTCAAGTTTTGAGATTATCTGCTACGCTTAGAATATATAGAAAGTAAGTAAAGTAAACAACCATTTCAGGTTGAACATTCGTCCGACTGCCATTCCTGGCGACGCTGACGTTATCAGCTGTCTTCCAAAGGGAAGATAAAAATTGGTTCTGATGATTTCGCTCATGGCTTCCCACTGCCTCACCACCATGTGTTGTGACCAGGACATTGTAACTTGTCTCCAGTACTCTTTGGTTGTGACGAGGGGGGCGGCGAACGCACAAAAACACACCTGGCGACCGAGATTTGAACTCACGACCTTCTTAAAAAGAATCTATATAATCGTGTTATGGATACAAGAAAACTATGAGCCAAACCCACTGGGGAGGATTTGTTGTGGGACAGTGAACCTCGTTGCGATCAGGAGGTTTGTACGTAGGCACCTCTCACGAAAACGGCTGGAGCAGGTATTTTTTCTGTAATTGTTAATACGGCTAATTGGCCTCTCCGTAGCCTGTTACCAGCCTAATAGCTCCTCTATTGCACAGCACAGTAATTACTGCAGGGATCCATGGAATATTCATTGTAACCTTCGCCTAGACCAGTTAATCCTAAGTGGGGAGAGACCAGTTTCCATAAACTACGAGTAGTAAATGGGTAGATAACTACATAGACTGACGGATCGAAGTTTTTTCACCTGCGGTGTTTTCAAATCACGCAGGCACTATCGTGGATGACTACGTGGAATTTCGAATTCTACCTTTGTTACATCCATCATAACTGCTATCTTGAAAAGTTAAACCACGAAACGTTGACTTCCTCGACCATTTGTTATAGGAATGAATTCGGCCTTCTGAGATCAACAAGTAGCCATCGGTAGTTCAAATCCGATCTTCGATCATTCCAATAAAAATGTGATAAGTACTTTTCTAGTTGAAGCACATACCTAATTCACTGTTCAAATGCATCATCCTTGAATATTGGACCAAATAATCACATAACATTGTAATTACCTTAATCCGATGCATATCTAGTGAACAATCAAAATTTTAATCTTAAAGTACGTATCACTCCCTTTCGAACTAGAAGATCAGATGTCCATAGAATGAACCTATAGAGAACCATCCCGAGTCCCAACGACGTAATCCTTGAAAATTCCATGGATATTGAATCGTAACTTTAGTAGTGTTGTTTCTTACCTATAACCTGTAAGGATTTCACGTTTAAGCGTTTGCAGTGGCTACAAAATTTGTATTCTACCTTGATAGACTCTAAGCAAAATGGTTTGACGATGCCTGGTAATAGGTAATTAATATTACATTCTCTCCGATGTGAAAGTACCTAAGTAGGTAACGTCGGTAGAGACCCAATTGAAGGAATTCAGAGAGGCTTCCCATCGGAGAGAATTAATTATTAATACAGCCTAAGAATGTCGCTCCCTTCACAAGTTGACGGAATACGGATTGATACAGTTGAAACACGACTAAGACCCAAGAAATCTATAAGCAACCACCTTCCAACTTGATGATGAAATAGTGAAACTCAAGACACCTAACGAACCTAGCTCCACCACGAACTCATTGAACTCGCAGCTTGCAACACGTTGAGAAAGAAAATGTCGGGAATAGGGTTAAAGCAACCACATTTCCCACAAGTTGCCAACCAAGAGGTTGGAAATCAACAAGAGTGTAAACGGTCTACTTGCCGTGATGATGATGATCTTATCTACTAATTGGATTTGTGTTTTACCTGAATCAGCTTACCAGAAGAGCGGATGAACTGAAATTGAGACAGCCTGTCCTCAAGAGACACTTGCACAGAAGAAAACGGTTGAAATGATGATCCTCACAGGTCACATCACGACACTCGCGCACTTTATAAATCGCATAGCGATTGCACTCCTGATCGGGACTAATTCCGCGGTTACCCTAGGAATGAAACAAAAACATTTAGACCACATCACAGCGTGAAAAAATTAATCATCGATGACAAATGGAAGCATCAGAAACGGGAAATCCGGACGCGGAGGGAACTGGTGGAGCAGGAGGACAGGGTAGCCAACAGGAAATTACGGCAGCCCTTAGGCTCTCCAGGTTGCCAACTACTACTCATCAAATCCCCCTAGACGAGGGCTGAAAAAAAGGTGATGAATAAGAGAAAGTTTTAAGAAGCACAAACTTGACAATTTCGGCAGGACGGTACCCCTTATTTCGATTTAAAATAGATCACAATTTTCAAGATCTGATGAGACCACATAGTGAGACCAGCAGTTTGCTTTCCTAATGAGCAGAAAAACTTGCGGAAACACGAAATTTGGAAGAGTAAAAATTGAATGTCAGTGACAAAATAGTTTGAACTGTTTGAACATCACAATTCGTAAATTTCTTTGAGCTCTTCTTTTGAAATTCTGTAAGGTAGGTTGAGTATGAGTGAAGATACAGCAAAATAATTAGGAACGTCAGTTAATTATGGACAAAAAAATTAGGGATATGAACAATCGATCTCGAATTCTTCTGGTCCCAAACAAAATAGTCGACAAAAAGGCCAACATGTCCCAAAAAAATCGTGGTTCTGATTTTCATGTATTATTAACTTTATCTTGAGTTATTTTGTCAAATAAGAAGTTGCTACATATCCTATACAATTCGTTCAATTCAGGGAATTTACAAGTTTTAAAGAATTAGGAGAAACATTTTTTTCTCACATCTTCAAAAAATGCTAGAAACTCAACTACTGTCACAAGAGTTTAAAATAGTAACTTAAAGGTGCCTTGCACCTGTTGTTCACCTCTATTTTTGGTATTTTTCTATCTTGTTTTACCGTTGAAAATGGTGAATTGAAATTGGAATTGATCCGAATTTCCCGATAAAGTTGATAACCTGGTCCATTAGTTTTTATTTTATCCATTAGTTTTTAGTTTAGTCCATTAGTTTTTATTTATCCATTAGTTTTTAGTGTCCTTTGTGTTAAAAAGTTGGTAGCACTGATAGAGAAAGCAAGGAACGGAGCAACTTTGGGAGGGTGAGCCGTTCCTTGTTATACCAAGAATTGCATTGATTCTACCATCTGTAAGGATCAGTGACAAGAAAAACAATACCACAACCATTCAACAGTGCTCCCGATATCACTTCAACAGACCACAGAACTGAGCTAGTTCGTCTGAGAACGTAGTCTTTGGCGGTACGTGAACAGTTCAGAATGTACTAAGAATACGTTCAGTTCTAGACGGAGCAGCTCACTTTACATTCCAACGGTCTTGAGCAACCTGAGGGAATCGGGAAGAAGGTACCGCAACGTTTTTAAAACTTTTAAGTTTTATAAATAACAGATTTATAAATCTTTATTATCTTTAATCTTTCTTATAAAAATAAAAGATTTATAAATCTTTTGAAAAACAGGGTGAACGGATAGTTCCTATTTTCCCCGTAATTCTTGCAGCCACATCTCTCTTTTAAGTCCGTTCCCGCCTTCAAAGGCAACGGAAAAGTGGACAAAAGTGAAAACATGTGATAAGAGACGTTTCTGTTATTGCTTGATAATGTCTTGACGGTGAGTCGTGTGAGTATTTGTTTTTTTTTTTCAATTCGACTTATTGAGAATACATTGGTGTAGCGATATTGTTGAAAATGTTTTTCTTGTTCATCATTAACTTTGGATCAATACTACTACTAGACTTCAAGATACTGAAGTTACGGTAATAGTAGGTACTAGATGATATTTAGCTTTCTCAAAATCTCCGTACATATTTAGGTACATTTGAACCATGAAAGCTATGCAAGGTTTTAGGAACTTTTTAAAATCGAATTTTCAAAGAAAATCAAACTACTGAAATGAACTCAAAATTATTGCGAGTAAATTTGAAGTTAAAATAATACAAGGAAAAAATCGTGTTCTTGAGCCTTTTTTTGTTTGAGTAACTTGGACATTAATGCCATTTAATCTGGGGATTAATGCGTGGAACATCTTAATTGTGAAGAGCTTTCCGGGTGGAAACGAAGTTTTAAAAATTCCTATAGTCTGGTGAAAGAGGTGGTAATAGCGCGGAATTATTTCTCAGTTTTAATGGGTAAAATGTACCGTAGTCACTCTAAATTACGGGTGAAAATAATTCAACCAAAAAAGTACCTGCAGGTAACTCCTAAACAATTCCAAAGCTAAAAATACTCGTCAGTTGTATATTGTATCAACATAAACTACGATTATATCCATAAAAACGTCTGCCAAGTGGGTGTGGCACATAGCTTCCTCGTATCCATAACCCGATGATATAGATGATCCGATGCATAGTAGTTAATCCAAAACACCAATCTCTAAGTACCTTTCACTACCCTCATAGGGGACCATCTACACGCTAAGCTGGATATTCCTAGAAAATTTCATCAAATTCGGATGAAAAATGTAAATGTTATGGCTGTTACAAGGATTTTACGTATGCGCATGCGCAGAGGCTTCTGTAAATTTTAAGGCCTTGATTTTCATTGGGACCATCTACAACCTAATCCGCGTAATCCCTAAAAATGTCATCGAAATCGGGTAGAAAATGTGGAAGTTATGGCTGTTACAAGGAAATTCACGTTTGCGCATGGCTACTATCAGTCCGAAGGTGATGCTTTTCATAGAGGACCATCTAAATACTAATCTGTAACATCCCTGTAAATTTCATTGAATTCGGAAGGAAAATGTAGAAGTTATGGCCGTTACAAGGAATTCACGTTTGCGCATGCGCAGTCGCTTCTATTGGTCCGGGGATGATGATTTTCATAGGGGACCGTCTACACACCAACCCGCACAATCCCTGAAAATTTCATAGAAATCGGACAATATTATTATGCGCGTTACAAGGATTTCATGACAGACGGACAGACAGACATGGAACCAAAATTGTTCAAAAAGGTCTAAAACGCAAAACGCGAGTAACAATTTTGATTTTAGAGAACTTTTTTGTTTCGTCCTTGAAAAGTGAAAACAAAGCTTCCGCTGCCTTGGTAGACTCGGAAGCAAAATAACCTCTACCGTAACCCGTAACTGGAAAAACCTCAGAAACTGTACCATTTTCACGCCCATTTATGGTATTTCACTTGGTATTTTTGCTGCCTTACTACCAAAAGTGAATAATTTTTGTATTTTTGTGCAAAGTAATTGCGTCCGAATTTCATTGCATTAAGAGCAATTTTAGGAGCAGAATTTCAAACTTATATGAATATAATATTCAAATATTCAAATATTTGTCATTGGACACTAAAACGGAAATTACCTGCCAAGTTGAGTTCGCTGTCTCGTTACCTCACATGGATATAATATATCCATTGGTAAGATATTATCTTACCTTGTTGGTAAGATATTATCTTACCAACGTAGCTAATCGGCTTAAAAGTGATTGAGTGTGTTATTGAGTAGAACCACTGATAGAGCCCCAATACGAAATTTTATTTCCACGAACATGTTGTTCTTGCTGTGTTATCTTACTGGTTTGGAATTGTACTCGAACATATAACCTAGTAACCAGCTTAACCTAGTATTAACCTTTCTACTCCCTTCCTATTTAAGAGTACGCAAGCCCCCAGGGTTACGTGGCTTAATAAACAATAAGTGACTATAGATAACTTTTTGTAGAATTAAACCTGAAGGACAAACCTCATCATTTTGCCAGAACAACAATGTTCAGCCTTTGATAATGACAAAGGAATGATTACGAAATAGATTGCAAGCTGTGTTATTTCACACTGGAATGGTCCGATGTCCGGTAGTGATGAGAAGAATCTCGACTGCCCACCCACTTGGCAGACGTTTTATTAGCGACGTACATCCTGATTATCTACAGCAGGACGCAGTTGACAGCTAAAGTGAATTGTTCCGATGGGGACGTAATGAGCTTCGAATTGAGTCTGTGTTCTTACGATTCCAGATAGTGATAATCTTATCGTGAGTCGAACGAAAAACGGCTCGTGACTAGTCAATGTCATCATTTTCTAAATTACACGGAGATATTGAGTAATTCACCACAAAAACAAAAAAAAAACCTGTGATCGACGAAGTTAGGGAATTCCATTTAATGGACGTAACTGAGTTGGTGGTAGAAAAAGCGGCATAATGATTTAAAACGTCTGCCAAGTTGGGTGGGCAGTTGAGCTTCCTCACAAAGAATAACAAAGACACATACAATTCTCTGTTTGTTCAAAAACGATGGCGTACATGACAGCTCTAAACACTAATAGGTTTGTGCCAAAATTCTTTGATTATGAAGCGTCATATTCGCGACCAAGTTGATAGTTTTCTACAGTTTGAAACAACCACACGATTGAAAATTCTTTCTAATCAACACCCCGTCTAAGTATCAACAATTCTGGCGTTAACGCGAAACTAGTTCCTAGTTGATCAAAAATATGCTTATTATTCCTACCTATGTACTCAATTATTTAATTATCGATGTTAGAAGATACTTTGTTCGGTCTTGATACAGAATTCATTACCTAAATGTTTGTTGTCTCTCTTCTGCGGTCTATCTTCACTGGGCCAGGCAAACTTCAGCTGCGATTTTTTTCGCGTGTGCCTCTGCAATATCATTATGAGTTTTGAGAGAGTTCATAATGTGTAAATCATTTCCAGAGGTATAACAAATGAAATGTTAAGAGTATAATATACTCTTAATATTATCAATCGTGAGCAGAAAAATGCTGCGTTGATCAAGCTCTTGATAAAATTGTGCAAAATCGGCCCAAACGCTACCAACGGTTGCGGACACGAACACCTTGATTTTTTTAAAGATTTTTAATCGAAAGACTACATCCTGAAAATTTTGGCACCAACCGCGACCTTCTAGCGTGAGTAGATCTGTTTCTATGATTTTTCAAAGTTTCGACCGTTTATGACGTCACGCGCCCCTCTCGCCTGGGCGGGACCCCCCAGCCCACTGTGACGTCATAAACGGTCAAAACTTTAAAAATTCATAGGAAAAGATTTACACACGCTAGAAGGTCGCGGTTGGTACCAAAATTCTCAGGAAGAGGTCTACCTTAGATTAAAAATAACAATAAACAGTTTTTCCTACCCAGTCGCACACCCTATTGATTGAAAAATTCTTGAAGGAAGGAGCACACGAAGGTATAAAAGGGGGTCTTAGTCGGTCGCTGTTCGTTCCTCGTTCTGGGTTAGTATTTCCATAAATTATAGGCACTAAAACTTTAAAACTTGTACCTAAATTTGAAAATTTCAAGGATTTTTGAAATGCATTAGTGCTAGGGAATTAGAAAATTAAAAGATTGCCATTTTGAATCATCAAAATCGAACTAGCCTGAGAAAAATGGGAAAACCCGTTTATTCAGTTAGGTTATTAGTTGTCCAATTCCCCAGACTGCTGCACGATTAAATTTCGAAAGTCTTTGAAAATTTCAAATTTAGGTATACAAGTTTTAACGTTTTATCGCCTGTAATTTACGGAAATACTAACCCGGAACGAGGAACGAACGGCGACCGACTGAGACCCAATCTGGCACCAATCACATTTACGAATCGAGTCTTTGGTATTACCCCCTTATTTATTTATTTATTTATTTACGAGCTAGCCCAGTTTACCGCTCCACAATTACGTCAGTATGACATTCCAAAGAATGTCATTCAATAATTTTCATTAGAGATAATTTTTAAAAAAGAGTCGGACTTATTTGAAGGAAATTAATAGAATAGGAGATTTGTTTTTTAGAGTGGAAAGGGAGAAACAAAAAATCCGGAGCCGATGAAGTTTCTCGCAGATCATGAAACCTTATGAGAAAGTATATTTCTCTTCAGTCGTCCCACATTCCTCTTCTCAAAATGAGTGGGCTGTCCTGAGACCTTCCTAAACGAAGTAAAAAAAAAGCTCGTGTTACTAAAACTTGTTTCAGTGAAGAATTTTTTTCTCTTGTCAGTCATGAGTCACGAACCATGTGAGAACTGGATGGTACAAGTGGCGCTCTATGGAGATCTGATGGGAGATGCGGGAACTACGAAGGTACACTGAACAAACCGCAAGACTTGGTTGTTGCAACTGAATGAAATCGTTGAGATTCCTAAAATGAACTCGCGTTTGTGAAACTTCGACCTCGCGCCTAGGATTCCGCCGGACTTTCAACCTTGTTGCTCAATATTAATTTGTAGAATGACGATAGTCTTTTTTGTTGAGTTTGAATGATCTTTAGAGGAAGGCGTAGGTATCTACGCAGATGGGCAGATTTTCGGACCCCTGCTTATAGTCTTATCTTCAGAACATACATCTTCAGGACCTATCTCCAAGTGTTGAAGGGGGGGGGGGATGAGACCAATACAAATTTCACTTATCCAAAATTTGCATTTTTTATTCCAAATTTGCTCAGCACCCTTGAAACCCCCTCGATCTTGTTTTCCGCTCAAACGTTTATATTGGCAGTAACGATGGCAAGAAGATTTCGTCTGACGTCATAATTGTTAAGGGATGAGAGATCCGCAGAAAGAGGGTGGGTGACGTCATAACTTGCGATATTGCAACACTCGTAATCGCTCTCTTCCAACCATCGGATACCCCTCATACAACTCTCACTGAAGTCTTTCAGTTGAACCACTGAAATAAAACATTCAGCTTTGCCCAGTGTGATGTCCTCAGTATTATAATACATCCCTTGTGTACTCCTCATATTAATTTTTTAATTATAAAATATAATGCTTGTAAAAATCTTCTCGTTTGTGCACACGAAATTACATCGAAATCGACTCTCCTGATCGTGGTGGTTCTAAATTTGTCTGTATGTCAAAAGGTCAATCCATTATTCAGATCTCAAGGCTGAGGTTACCTGCCATTGTATGCAAACAACATCTCTAATCATAATAGGTAATGAGTACAAACTTGAAGCACCTGTTCAACGTTTGTGAAGAAAACATAAAATGATTTGAAAACGCCAATAATTTTTTTTTTTTTTAAGTGAATAATTTCTTATCAGACACGGCTTGGGGGATGTTTTAAATAGGGAGTTCTTCCAGAAAAACGGCAGGCTCATCCGCTATTTTTTGTTGCGTATTAGCCTGACTTAAAAAATTACAAATCGCATATAAATTGTCAATAAAAGGGAACATAGCCAAAAGTGCTCATTTTGAGTAATATTTGGAACATAAATATCACAGAATTACGTAATGGCTTTGAAAAACATACTTCAGATTCTGATCAGCGATTCAACAAAAAAAAAAAAAAAAAAATCCAAAAACAAGGGTTCATATTTTTCTGAAAAATTCAGAAATGCTTGCATACGAGTCTGCAACACATTAGGACATTTTCATGTCAACCACTACACAACAAGGTAGCGAAGTAAGGTTGTTAGTTCAATCCAAGCTTTAAAGTTTTCGTGACGATTTTTCAGTTCATGTGCCAAAGCAAAATGTAAGGTTGTTGATTCTTCTCTACGCAACACAGTGAGTCTATTTTATTTATTGGTCGCGTGAGCAAGATTTGCTTAGTTTTCGTGACGATTTTTCAGTTCATGTGCCAAAGCAAAGACATGAAAATGTCAAAAAACTTTTGAACTAATTTGATCTCCGAACACTTCTTTTGGCCCAATCTTCAAGGGGTTTTGACCTGTGCTTTGTTCCTGAGTCTACCAAGGTAGCGGAAACAACGTTTCACTCCTTGAGTTTCCACTCCAAGTTCCGCTCTAATTTCACATTATAGGCCTCTTCGAACCGTACGAAGGTCAGCAAAACTAAATGACGTTACCGTTCGATTTAGATTACATGTTTACTTTTTAGGCTGGTCTGAGTGAAAATGGTCCTCTACAAATTTTGAGGCCTCCGGACGCGCAACTAGATTATAAAATCGAAATCCTTCCAAGCATAATTTCTTTAGTTTCCATCTGATGTCGATAAAATTTTCAAAAATCGTATAATTGGACTCTTCGTGATTTTCAATAAAATCCATTCTCATCTGGTCCTATGGAGCCCCCGTGCTTGCACTTTCCTCATCATCAGTGTTTGATTTCGCTAATATTTGGTGGGAACTCGGAGATTCAAGTTTTTAATATCCCCTATTATTATAAATGAATTATCAATACAATCGTGGTATGAATACGAGAAACTGTTCGCCAAAATCATTTGGAATTTCATCTCTCATTTTCCTCTTCCAACCGATTAAATGCGGATCCGATTTCTTTTGCATCATTCAGAGGTGCAGGCGCTTCATGAACTAAATTAAGCTTCGTGGAGTTCTCACCTATTATCTCGTATTCTGTCGTGAATTCGATCGAAAGAGCACAAGCCAGAATGTATGTTTCATTCCAGAAATCGATAGGTCAACGGACTGAAATAATGAAATAACCCCACGAGTGGGTAATCACAGGTCTCATCGTTACACCTTTATTGATTTCCTGGGCGAATGATGAATTATCTCAAGCGCTTTGCAAGATAGAATGGTTCAAAGCAGAGCATAAGTCTTTCGATTAGTTGTGGTACCTACCAATGCATAAACGAGTACCTACGTAATTTTGACGTGGTAGTAAAAGATAGTACAGTAGTGTCATTATACTTCTCTTGTTAACAAATAATTGCAATTCCTTGGCTGTTACAATGATATAATAGTCGGGCACATATGGAACTAAAATTGTAGAGAAATGTCTATGACGATAAATTCGAGTTAAGTAGGAAAAGTCGTGGATGTGCTTGTGTAAGGTATGTGATTTTGGTGGACATTTTTCTGTTTGCCTTTTATAAGTGAAAACATTGCGGAAAAAAATGATCTAAAGTAACTCTGTAGGGCAAAAAATTAATTTGAGACACCCACTGCAAAACCATTTTGGTTTATTATTTTCAATAATGAACCTTTGGAATCGACCAAGAAAAAAATTTTTTAACACCCCCTCAAAATTTGATGTTCACGTTTCAAGGTACGTAGAATCCAAAAATCGAATAAAAATTTGGCCGTCCGTCCGCCGTACGCCGTACGAGGCACTTTTGCCACTTAGCATTGACCGATTTTGATGAAATTTGGTATGTAGGCTCCATTTGGGGTCTAGTTATGCCCCGAAGATTTTGGTTGATGTAGGTAACTTCTAAGGGTTCCAAAATCAATTTTGAAATTTTGAAAACGCCATAACTCAAAAAATTTTGATATAAAGGAATTGTTTTTCCATCAATTTAAGATTCTATAGAATTTTTAGAATTTTTTGAGACCACCCGGAGCTCTGTAGAACAAACCATTCGCTCACTACGAGAATTTAAAGTTCGGACGTACGATAAATCAGAAACACGAGTGTGAATCGCAAAAGAGGCCTAATCTCCGTTCAAATTAAAGCTGACCGAAATGCGATCGATGTTTTTCCTTCATATTGGATGGTTGGTGGCTTTGCAGACGAGTGATCTATATAGAAAAATAAAAAATAATAAACCAATTGTGTAATAATTTGCAGCGTTTTTGACCTGAAATATTTAAATGAATAGGTTAGGGCCACTAAGAACCGATAGCTTTTCCAGTCTGTTTTCTTCAAACTGGCAATACGTAGATCAATCTAAGTATAGTATGTTTGAAACTGATGAGTGTAGTTAATATATCTTTGGGTTTTTGTAATGAGGTCTTGTGAAGACGAAGATTGATTGCGGGGTTGATTTCGTACGTTTCATGCTCATCTTCGGTTTCAAGTTACGTTGAAAAATAAATTTGGTGCGGCGTTCTTGGAGAGGTGAACACTTTTAAAGTTTCAAGTTGCCATCACATCAAAAATTATGAAAGTGGATTTATATTTCACCTATTCTTCATCATCAATCAACCCTGAAGTTGTAACAAAAAGTGTTCGAAAACGTTGGTAATTAAAAATTGGTGAAAAGTTTTTATTCCGACCGCCCCTCAATAACACATCGAACTGTCAGATTTCAGATACAGTACGAGTAAATCAATCACGATAATCTTTATTCAAACATTATGCAAGAAGATATAATGAACGAAGACAGACGAATAAGACGACGAAGATATTTTTAAAAGTACAATTTCCAATTTGAAGTAAATATATTGGGGCAGCTATTGGTTCTCTGGCTTAACTCACCATTCATTTATATTATTTCTGGCCGAAAATGAAATTACAGTGGGCCTCATCGGAATTGTCTGATTTCCGAAATACGAGTAGGTATACGTCTATTTATATATTACACTCATATACTACTGTGATGATTACACTTTAGAAAACAGATAGGTAATGCCCCTTTGGTTGGTTTCTGCTTCGAAGCTTCAAATAACGGTACGTATTTAGAGAGATGGTTGTGATCTGATGTGAAAACTCCGTGAAAGACACCAATATCCCACTTTCACTTATCCGTCTTCCTGAGGCGATAACGATCTTCGGAATCCACTCCAACTTTGATTCTCCTGAAGTTAGCGAGTAACGAAACACCCTGCCGTCTCGTTTCCGTTCGTTTCGAAATGTTGACCTAAACTCTCGAGAAAGCTTCTCGTTTCAAGGACGATATTGGACAAGTACCTACAATCTTATACTTTTATGGAGAAAAAATGTTATTCCATACTAGAGCGACGTTTGAGGCTCGACCAGTTAGTGGTCAAGGGAGTGCCTGACGAGATTTGATTCTACCTTGATCTATCTTGATTTCTCCACAAAATAATGCCCTGGATGGTTGAAGAATATCAACAATTATTGATTGGTTAGGAATCCTGTCACATGTAGAAACAATAAGAATATTGGAATTTTATTTCCACGTGGAAATGGATATTTTTTGGTGTTTCATCTCTGATATATTACTTATGTTTCGAGGAATATTTTTTCAAAGACAAAAGTGAATTTTTTTTCTTAAACCCCGTGCAAAATTTGAGAAAAGGGGTCTAAAAGGGCTCTGAACGTAGTTTATAAGTTTTTTATTTTCATTATAAAAACTTTGCATTCGTACAGAAAAGAAAAAAATACACTGAAAATTATTACACAACGCCTGCGAATTATTCCAAGCATTCTAAGGGCATTCTAAGTTGGTTGGATGAGGGGGTTTCGGTTCTCTTGGACTTCATTGCAAGGATACAAGTAGGAGTAGGCATTCCTATAAATTTCACAATAATTGCTCATTTAACGATAGTTGATCGAATAAAAAATCATTCTTATTCAAAAATTGTACCCAATTTTAGTCCAATTTAATGGTCCAATTTTGGTCCAATTTGATTAAATTTATAGGGGTCGTCGGAGTTAACCTCGAGACGGTCCTCTATTAATTTCACATATTTACAGCAGCGTGTGCATACATTAAAACATTATTTCATTTAGGCCCAAAATTTCTTAGCTTGATTTTTCACAAATCTGCAGGGTAATTGGGGGATGGACCTAAAAAGATTTCACACTGATTCCATCATGATCTGATAAAATTATCATAATTTTATGTACTGATTCCATCATGATGTGATAAAATTACATAATTTTATGTATAATTTATAATGACTTCGCTATCGTGTTGCTCTGTATCAACTCAGAAAGCCATCAACATGAAGTTTATCAGTAGTTACCGCTCAACAACACAAGCATTATTTTGTAAACTAATTAATGCTACACGTCCATTATTGTAGGTGAGAAAGCTATGCTACTTACTCAACTTGGCTGGTGTGTTTCGGAGGAAGGGATTGGGGTATACATAAAGGCTTATTAATTCAGATTAACTAGACGAACATGCAAATACATAGAATACATACATACATGTGTACATTCATACTCGTACCTTCTACTAGTCTTCTTCTCCCTGATCCTCTCAACATACCCATTAGATATCCCAAGGCAAAAGCTTCTGAACTTTCTTGTTTTGCATCGCTCTCACGCAGAGAGATCCATACTCATCACGTATTCGGAATGGGCTGTGAACTCGCACTAAACAGGTCGTATTCCTCGTGAAGGAAGACATCGAGGTTCTCGTG
Organism: Apolygus lucorum; assembly: GCA_009739505.2. Taxonomy (NCBI): domain Eukaryota; kingdom Metazoa; phylum Arthropoda; class Insecta; order Hemiptera; family Miridae; genus Apolygus; species Apolygus lucorum. The sequence goes on along the minus strand of CM019180.2, from coordinate 26,051,031 downwards.
GCTTTCATAACTCCGCATGTTGAGTATACTAAGTAGATCATTATTATTATTAACACACAAAGATGATGACTCATTATGACTCATTAAAAACGGAAATTGTGACACGTACGTTTTTAATGGAGGATTCAGGAATGATTTTTAAGGGGTTCCTTCTCCCATCCTAAGAAAATCACGTTTATCAACTGTATTTGAATCATCTTCTGGGGATTTCAAGGGCTGAAACGCTATTCGCGAAATATATCTGTAAGATTTTCATCTGTATTTTCTATTTTTTATCCTTCTGTCATACCAAAAGACCAAAATATTTATATCATCAAAATAGGTATGATTCATTGCAAATTTACTACAGCTTAACATTGAGGTATCCATCTTTTTGACGCTCTTTGATATTAAACTTGTATCAGATGAGTTCCATTCTTAGGCATCACGAGAAAGAAATTAGGAGGGCAGGAAAATTCAAGCATTTCACGATCATGTTCTTATCACTTGCCGGCAAGTAGTCATAAACACGATAGTGAATCACGATTTTGACGGATCGACCTACATAAAGTTACCATTAAGTACATAAAGTTTGAGTTAAATAACGAGCTAAGTACATAGAAAATTGCAATTTCGATGGCTCGAGGAAGAAATATTAGATGAGGAGTATTTAAGAAACGAAAGATCAAATATTTATGATCATTACGAAACCAGATCCTACACGACTCATTCTCCATAATCGGTGACCTCGACGTGTTTCTCGAAAGCTGAGCGATTCGGCATTTTTCCTGTATACTTTGACCCTGATACTTGACAGATCAATTGCGGGTTGATAAAAAAACAGAGGATGGAAAGCTCTGTTGGTTGGGGGGTTTCAATACTACCAACCTAGGTTTCAATACTACCAACAAAGGAGTTTGTTTACATACACACTTACCGATAAATCCCGATTTTGATTAATATACGTGACGTCTCATTTCAGGATTTATATGTGAATAGAAGGACGATTAAATTAGATACGATTTTTTTTTTGTTGCAGGATTTCAACGCTGCTGCTGATAAGGTGAAAGCGCTCACCAAGAGGCCGTCCGACGAAGAGCTTCTCGATTTATATGGACTGTTCAAGCAGGCCACAGTTGGCGACAATGAGACGAGTGAGGAAATTTTCTACTTCAAGCAATCGTGAATACAAAATACTATTTAATCAATATGACTTTAGAGTACGTACTTGTAAACCTAGGAACATATTCTTGAAGTGGCTCATTCAATTCGAATATGAGTCATGAGTTTTTCAAGTAAAAAATGACTGAAAATCGGTTAATATATTTCTTTGAAAATGAAACTCATTCATGCTGCGCTAATCTTCTCAAATAGTTTTACCATTGCGGTCTTTGACTATTTTTACACAGAAAAGGTTTTTTACAGAGGAATTAGTCAAAAATTCACTTTATGACTATTTGACTTCCTTGAAATTCGATAAAAAGAACTATGTTGATAACTGACAATAGGCAGTAGCTTATTAATTTATCACCACAATGAATGGTCCAAGAATGATTGTCTTAGTAGGTAGGTAATAACTTAGTTTAACTTGGAAATTTAAATAAAGTGTTGGTAAAGTGACATCCAGGTCAAGAAAAATTGCCAATGCATAGCCTCGTCATCGTAACGACTCAAACCTACTGCAAACAGTATTATCAAAAAATGACAAAATTGGGTCGCATATTTCAGAATTCCCCTATCCACTCTTTCATTCGAGACTTACCAGCCTCTCTAAATATAGCTCCTACAATTATTGCAACATTTCTTTATCTATTATCTATTTTGAAATTAAGTTTAATGGTCTAGTCAAATGGTCATTAAAAATGCTCTCAAGTGGGTGTGGCAGATAGCTTCCTAGTAATAATAACCCGATTGTTTAGATAATCCGATTGTAGCTAATTTCAAAACATCAATCTCTAAGTACCTTGCACTACCCTCCTAGGAAACCTCTTACACGTCAACCCGCACAATTCCTAACCATTTCATCAAATTCGGATGGATAATGTAAAAATTATGATTGTAACATGGATTTTTCGTTTGCGCATGACCAGAGGCCACTATCAGTCCGGGGGCGATGATTTTCATAGGAAACCGTCTACACCTCAATCCTCGTAATCCCTGAAAATTTCATCGGAATCGGATGAAAATAGTAGAAGCTATGACTGTTACAAGGAATTCACGTTTGCGCATGCGCAGAGAAAAAACCCTCTTAGGAAACCTCCTACACGTCAACCGCACAATTCCTGATCATTTCATCGAATTCGGATGGAAAATGTAGAAATTATGGTTGTAACACGGATTTTTCGTTTGCGCATGACCAGAGGCCACTATCAGTTCGGTGGCGATGATTTTCATACAGGACCATCTACACCTCAATCCGCATAATTCCTGAGAATTTCATCGGAATCGGATGAAAAATGTGAAGCTAGTTTTTTCAACCTTGATAAGTGAGAAAACAATGCTTTCGCTACCTTGGTAGACTAGGAACCAAACATAGGCACGATTGAAAGTTGTCGTACTGTTAGGATTTTTGGGGTGCAGAATTCGAATTCAAAATTGTCAAAATAAATTTCCTTCTGGCTTCTTTGATTTCAACAAAAAAAACTGCAAAACCTCGGGGTTTTTTCTCATGTTTTTCGCTCGTTTCGCAGTTTGCATACTTTTAAAGTAGGTAGAGTGAATTTCCTGTAATTTGAGCTTAAAAAGCGGACGTGACGAATCGAGTTTGTGTTTTAGAGGCAGTTTATGACTCATATATCAGCTGATCAAATGCAATAATAGTTTCCGCTTTTCTTCGGATCGTGTTGGTGTGAGTCACCAAATTTTGTTTGGTTCAACACTGATAGATAAATGGACAGAAATGTAACCGAAGATATCAAAACGCGCTTGATTCGTAAGAATAAAATGAAATTTCAATTTTCAATTCATCTAAATACACTAGTTCTATATAGCTAAGAAGCGATAAAATATGGAACATTATTCAAATCTCTAAATAACCCAGTCATTTTGAAGAACTTTAAATAGATGATCTCAATTATTCTTGATTTTTATACATTTCTCAAAAGGTAGTAATTATATTTTTCTATTAGCCTGACATATTTTAAATTCATCAAAACTGGTTCATATTATGTTTAGGTAAACCCGGAATGCTGGACCTGAAGGGGAAGTACAAGTGGGAGAACTGGAACAAGAGGAAAGGAATGAGCAAGGAAGACGCCATGAAAGCTTACATTGAGCTGGTTGACAAGCTTGTAGCCAAGTACCCAGCGTAACATGTTATGTCCCCTATGAAGCAGCAATTGTTTACCCTCCAAGATCAAAATATTCACTATATATAATTTATGAGTTTTCTAGTTCATTGCAGAATGTTATTTGCGAACAAATTAGGTGTGGTTTGGAATAGTTTCGGCTCTGCAACCTACAATATTTAGCAGCAAAGCATGAACCCTACATTGCCTTCCATATATTCTCAACTTTATGACAAATTTGTAACAATAATTAGTATGCATCTACAACCATGTAATATTAATCTGTTTTCATCCATTTGCTGTCAACTACTAGTCAAAAAAATAATTCATCAACGATTCATGCAGTACCAACTTTCCAAAAAGTGAGTGGATGAATTTGGTTTTTTCTCTTCAGAAATGTTGCATATCTACGTGGGTAGTCGGCAACATGATATTCCTACGTGAAGACGAACGATAAATGTGAACTAGTTACCAACGGAGTGCGCCAATAGTTGAAAAACACCAGACTGAAAATAACTTTTGAATAATAAATCGTTATTTTATTGTTTACCGAGTTTGTATGCTTATTCCTCTACCCTAAATTGGTTATTTTTGTAGTTTTATTAACTTTTTATCGGGAAGTTACTAGAATTAATTTATCATCAATTCACTTACAGAGTCCTTACCCAGACAGAAACAACATTAGTCGCTGGGAGGGGAGGGGGAATGAATGAAAAATTGATTACATACCAAGTTTTGGAAACAAACTCCTCAATTCTATTGCTCTAATACTAAGCATTGAGTTTTAAAGAAATTCAAATATTTTTTATGATTCAAGCAGAGGACAACAGGCTCATTCGAACACAGCATTTGCATTGCTCTATGCAAGTTTTCATCACCAAATATCGGGCGGTGATTTTTTGTTCGAATAACATTTCTAGGTAGAAGTCTTCAAAAAGACTTTTCCAAATCTGTCTATTCACAATTTATTCTTCTCAATGTTTTGTCTTCATGGTTTTTCTACACATAAAAACGCTGCAGGCTATTACACAACGGTTTATTATTTTTCTGTAAAGATCACCCTTCTGCGAAGAACACGACGTCTTCCGACACTTCTAGGGACCTGGGGAATGTGGTGACTAAGAGACACTCGGCCAAGAAGCTCCTAGGCAGGTCACGTTTGATTTCGATTAATTTCACTGTCAACTCTCTTTTAACCATGCTTCATCGTTAAGTAATTTGGATGGCCTCATTCGATTCTAAAACTTGAACACTATCTTAAATCGATGAAAGCCAGTAATTATTTATACACTAACATTACCTAATTAAATTAAAACTAAAATCGAACAGTTGGTCCCACAGAGCTATAGGGGTGTGAAAAAATTCTTCAAAATTTTCGCTAGTTTAAAATTAATGAAAAAATGTTTGCTTAGTGGGTGTGGCACATAGTTTCCTAGAATCCATAACACGATTGTATAGATGATCCGATGCATTGTAGCTAATCTCAAAACATCAATCTCGTACCTTGCACTAACCTCATAGGGGACTTCTACACGTCAACCCGCACAATATCTGAAAATTACATCGAATTTGGGTGGAAAGTGTAGAAGTTATTGCTCTTAGAAGGATTTCACGTTTGCTCATGCGCAAAGGCTATATTGATCCATGGCAATGATTCTCATAGGGGACAATCAGCCTGCACAATCCCTGAAAATTTCATTGAAATCGGATGAAAAATGTAGAAGTTATGATTGTTACAAGGTAGATTGGTACCTACATAGGCAGATGCGGAGGGTATGATTTTTTTAGGGCACCATCTGTAAGCCAAAAATATAATTTAAAAAATCACATACTGTTCAAAAAGCGAAGATTTTAGGGTGCTATTGTCAACCCGCCTATTTCTATCACCAAGGAGCAGTCACCATTAGATTCAGCACAGAATTAAAAAAAAAAGCCAGTATCCGGAAAAACGAAATTGTTTTTTGGCTCTACTTAGAATTTCCGATTTCGGAGATACAGGAACTCACGGTTTCACCGTCCATATTAGAAGAATTTTGTAGCAAACAGGCCAATAAAAACAAGATTTTTTCGAACGAAAAGAGCTCACAATTACAAGAAACTGTAACGACACATTATCCGTCAAAATTTCAACCCCTCACTGACCGGCCACCCGGTCAGGAAGAGTTTCCATTAACTACTTGAACTGCATGCCTACAGTGATCTAAAGTTCTTGAAGTTCATACCAGATTTGTTTCCGGAGAACACGAATGTGTCAAAATCAACTCCCTATTACGCTCTCTTTCATCCGGAAATCGCAAAAAACTTCGAGGGACGACTTGAAAACCACGATGGAAGACGATCACGACAGGTGAGGTGCGTCAGAACCACGTTGCGTTGCCAAGTAGCCAACTGTAGAGATGGAGTTCGAACCAAATAAAACTCAGTTTTGCTTCATCTTACAAAACATTATCTTGTACATTTTATATTTTGATGTATTTCCAATTTAGATGTAGGTAGATCCCTACATATCACATCAACAGTTACGGTCTGATAGCTGAGAATGGACTAGAGTATAGTTGGGGACATAAGTGATTTCAGCAACTCAAATCACTCACTTGAACGAATTGGATGATAACCATACTTTACTCCCGACCTCGGAAACCGATCGCAAATCACAGAAATCACAACCGGGGAAACAAAGAAGAAGCTGAAGATCTCATTATTAAATCCGACATATCACAGTTTCAGAAGTGATAGGACAGGCGCTCAAGACTGAGTAGAAGATGGCGGTCGATTGATCACCCAATCAGTCGAGTATTGATTGTGATTCAGTACCTGTATTCAATTTTGAATTCGTTATTTGAATTAAAGATATTTGGGGATCCAACTATTATTTAGAAGGCGGTGTCGATCGGAAAATGTGAAAATCAATTTTTATTTTGCATTATAATTACGTTGATAGTTTTAAGAAATTAGTTGTCAAGAGAAGAATTCATCACTGCGACAGCATACTAGGGATGTCCCCAAAGTATCAATACTTAAAAGTATCGATACTTTTTGAAAAAGTACATTTTTCTAGATGTATCGATACGATAGTCTACTAGGTATTACTATTCCGCTGCAGTAGGTATTACTTCTCAATGGCTGTCCCTTTGTGACCTTGATTCGTCCTTGAAGTTTAATAAGCTGTTCGCTTCTCATCGCGTTTCTCGACGCTCGATCGACATGTATGAGATCTTTGTGTGATTTATAATGTAATATTAACGTGATAAGTATCTTGAGAAGTCAGTAATTACCCCTTCAGGAATTTACCAAAAGTCGCTTTCGCTTTGTCGTGAATTTGACATTTGAGCCCCTGAAAAGCCAAGTGGCATAAGTCAAATTTCGGATGAAACGGAGATAAGTGCGGAAACGTAATATGAACATTCAGTTTCGTTTATTGGCCTAGTGGCATAAGTCTAGCGCTTCGAGAATAGCCCAAGAGAAGGCATCACAAGTTCGATGGGCAACATAAATTCGGGAGTTTTTCAGTAAGCTGGACGCAACAAATGCTTTATCTCAAAAACAGATTTCCATGACTTATGCCACTTGGCTTTTCAGGGGCTCATTTATGGTCAACGTATTATGCCTCTACGGATGCATAATCGTAAAAACCCTGCAACTGCCATAACCTTCTATTTCTATCCGAATTTGATGGAATTTTTAGGGATTGTTTGAATTACAATTTCGATGATCCCTTATTATACGCATTGCCTTTATTACACTTTATCAACATCGTAAAGTAAAAACAATGCTTTTGCTATCTTGGTGGACTTGGGAGCAAAATTCCGCCCGAACGCAGTGTGGGGCACTTACCTAGTTACCATGTACCGAAATTGATGAAATTTGGTATATGGGACCTATTAGGGTGTAGTTATTCGCCAAAATAAGATATCGTGTACCTGGTAAGTATAAAATCCGAATTTTTACATCAAATTAAACATCAAACAGTAGGATCCGCTTCAGTATTTAAATCGAAAAATAGCCCTTTCGAACATTTATTCCCTACAACTAACTCGTATAACATAGCCTATGTTATACGAGTTAGTTGTCTATAGGCAATATACCTATGTTACATAGGTATACTATGCTATATTCGTATCACTCTTACATCCGTTTCCTTTTTCCTGAAATGATAGAGAATAAAAAAGATCTAATTCGTTACCCGGCAGTTTTGAGTTCTGTATGATTTCTCTAGTCTGCGATTGACTTCGGATTGTCCAAGCGGACAGTTTAACAGAGCCTTGGGTTCCCTAAAAGAAAGCTAAAAAGAACTAGAAATCCTGACATTTTAGAAACACTTTTGTCCTGCATGTAGAATGTGGAAATTCTGAGAGTGGGACCTCACGCCTTTCGGAAGAAAAACTCTAAAAGTGCCAAAAACGTCGTATCCTGATTTTTAGGTCTGAATTTTGCTGTCCCGTACTAAAAGGCCAACGACCTTTCTGTCTTTAAATATTGCGTTACATTCACATAAAAGTGAATACAACTATAATTTCCTAATATAGAAAGACTAACCTAATAAATCACGAGCGAAGTGACAAACGGAACGAAGGGAAAATAGACTCCTTCAAACTTTTTGATGCAAACCTTTACTGCCTGTATGCGTGGCAAACAACGTCCGTTTCACTGTCGGGCGCACAAGATCCCTCAAATAATAATTTATTGTTATTTTGAAATCGTATGTGCTCGATATAACCACAATTATTTCCTCCTTATTCGTAATGATATCACAAACCAAGAAAAAACACTGTGTACCTAATATCTATTTATTTAATTCTGAGTTGTGAACTATGATTTAAACGTTTTAAAAGTCGTATATGTATCCTCTGAGTTGGTGTAGGATCAAGTGGGGTAATTGAAAACAAAATCTTTAAATTTTGGTGTACTATTTTCAATAATTAACCTTTGGATTCGACCAAGAAAACATTTTTTTTACCCACCTCAAAATTTGTTTGTTTACATTTCAAGGTACCTACATAGAATCCAAAAAAATTTGCCGTCCGTCCGCGGCATTTTCTTTAATTACCATGGATCGATTATGGTGAAATTTTGTATATGGGCTCTATTTGAGGTCCAGTTGTGCCCCGAAGCTTTTGGTTAATAAAAATAAGGGCTGAAATTTTCTAAACGCCCTAGCTGAGAAAATTGCGATATAAAGGTATTGTTTTTTCACCAATTTAAAATAGCATTGAATTTTTAGAATCGAATGAGACCACCCAGAGCTCTCTAGGACCAACCGTTTGCCCCCTATGAGAACCTATGGGTTGAACTTGCAATAAATAAGAAACACGAGTGAGAATCGCAAGAGGCCTAATCTCCGTTCAAATTTCACCTGACCAAAATGCGGTTGCTGTTAGTTTCTTCGACTTGTACTCAGTTTTACGTCATTACCAACCAGTAATCAAATTTCCTAATTAAGGCACCCACAACACCCCAATTTTCGAATTGAGTGTGAAGCGTTTATTTCTTCAAAATAAACTTGAGTGTGAAGCGAAAATATGATTGGTAGTAGATAATGACAATGGCAAATCTGTGTTCTTTGCAGGCAAGCTTTAAAGGAAAATAATAAACCTCTGTGTAATACTTTGCAGCGTTTTTGTATTCTTATGTGAATTATTATTACTGTGACCATGTAAAGTGCCCCAACATATTTTCTTCGCTTCGGTCTTGTTCGTATATGTCCACTTTCCCCTGTTTCAGACTTAGAAATAGCTGTATTCAACCGCCTAATTTTGTACGTTCCCAATTACCCCAGATATTCTCGATTATTCTATAGAGTTAGGTAAATGGTAACGACAATTTGTCCGTCTTCGTGAATTTAATTAATCATCTCAGTTCTCAATTACCACAAGAAAAAATGGTCAAAAAAAAATCAAAGAATGAAGCACACATTGACAAAAATCTTTACTTAGACGTGTGTGGCATCTGGCAGTTCAACTACAGGTCAGTTTACCAAAATGTATCATTAATTCCCTGAAAAATAATGTTTTATAAAATTTAGGACAAGAAGAAAAAAGTCGAAAATTTCATTCCCAATTTCCCTTGAGGTGGAAATCTCAGGGGTATTTGGGAACGTTCGTTCATTAAGCAATGTAAAAATCGTTCGGCTAAAATAACTATAAATACTGTCAATTAATCCAATTTGTCACAATTATCGACAATAAACTACTCTTACCTTTATAATCGGGTCACCAAGACCTTAGGACCAAGCTTAGGACAACTTTGATTTATAAAAAAAAACTCTGTTTCAATTTTATCTTGACGCTGTTAGCAGGTGACTGGAAAATGCGGGAACAATAATTGTTCCACTACGGAGTAATTATTACTCCGTAGTGATGGTCTCTCTGAAACTTGGTCTTCCCAATTACCCCTTATTCCAATTACCCCACCTGACCCTAAGGTAGGTATAAAAACAATCTCCCCTCTTTATTAATTAGCCCATCTGACCCTAAAGTACGTTAAAAAATAATCTCCCCTCTTTATTAATTATTAAAAAAATAATTAGATTTCAATACACATGTACCTATTAACTTAGGTTTTATGGTAACACTATTATTTACGTATTTTCTTGAAAACTAATTGTTTTCTTCTTCTCTCTGGACAGTCACCTAACTTCCTCCAAAAATCCGTTGTACTGTATTCTCGATGATTTTTTCCCCCAATAGCATACCGATTCACATTTTGTTCACTGATTTTTTAGCAATCCTCATGAAACTCATCACGTAGGCTCTTCGTGAAGATCATAGAGAATGTGCTAAGGAACAAACAAAAATTATTTTTGCACCTGTTATATCATCAGGTCTTTTTGTATACTTCGCGAACAAAGAAGTAAAGATAAACAATTAAATAATACATCGTGCGAAGCCTTACCTATTTTCTGGGCCGAAGAGTCACGAGAATTACACTTGAAAACAGAGAAGCTGTTAAGATTGAGAGATTAAAGGGTTATTTTTTACATAATTGAAACCTTCAGTTTTTGGACTCATGTGACACTCGTCTTGAGTTGAATGTTCAGTATTTAGAACCTAGTGAGTCAGTTTGACTAGTATTTGATGTAAATTTTTGTAGGTCTCCCTGACGCATTCTAGTGATGATGGCATAACAAATGCAAGTCAAAATGATTCACAATCGTGATTTCGTTCATTTTCCAATTCATGAAGAGTTCTCACTTTATAATTTAGATTTAAGTTCATCAAGTTTGGATTTTATGTAGGCACTATGGCACACACATATATTGCTTCCGAGTCTACCAAGGTAGCGGAAGCTTTGTTTTCACTTTTCAAGGACGAAAAAAAAAGTTCTCCAAAATCAAAATTTTCACTCGCGTTTTGCGTTTTAGACCTTTCTGAACAATTTTGGTTCCGTGTCTGTGTGTCTGTCTGTCTGTGTGTCTGTGTGTCTGTGTGTCTGTCATGATTTCCTTGTAACGCGCATAACTATACGAAGTTATTGTCCGATTTCGATGAAATTTTCAGGGATTGTGCGGGTTGGTGTGTAGACGGTCCCCTATGAAAATCATCATCCTCGGACTCATAGAAGCGACTGCGCATGCGCAAACGTGAATTCCTTGTAACAGCCATAACTTCCACATTTTCCATCCGATTTAAATGAAATTTTCAGGGATGTTACAGATTAATGATTAGATGGTCCCCTATGAAAATCATCACCTTCGGACTGATAGTAGTCACTACGCATGCGCAAACGTTAATTTTCTTGTAACGGCCGTAACTTCCACTTTTTCCATCCGATTTCAATGAAATTTTCAGGGATGTTACAGATTAGTGTTTAGATGGTCCCCTACGAAAACCATCACCCCCGGACTGATAGTAGCCGATGCGCATGCGCGAACGTGAATTGCTTGTAACAGCCATAACTTCCACAATTTCTACCCGATTTCGATGACATTTTCAGGGATTACGCGGATTAGGTTGTAGATGGTCCCCAATGAAAATCAAGGCCTTAAAATTTACAGTAGCCTCTGCGCATGCGCAATCGTAAAATACTTGTAACAGCCGTAACAGTTGCGTCTGAGGTGAGGATCTCAAAGCCATTTAACAAACCCCTCTGTAGATCAGTAAGCAAAGTACTGAACTCAAACCCAGGAGTTCCAGGTTCGATTCCCAGTTTGGCTATGAAATTTTTTGATTCCAATCACTACCGCACTTACATTTTTCGTCCGAATTTGATGAAATTTTCTAGGATTGTCCAGATTAGCGTGTAGATGGTACCCTATGAGGGTAGTGAAGGGTACTTAGAGATTGGTGTAGTTATACTATGCATCGGATCACCTATATAATCGGGTTATGGATACGAGGAAGCTATGTGCCACACCCACTTGGCAGACGTTTTTTGAATCGAATGAGACCACCCAGCTGTTCACTCCCCATTAAGACATGAAGTTGGGACGATCAGTTAAGAAAAACACGAGCATGAATCGCAAACGAATGTTCACTGATAGAAATGGGCAAAATCTCCGTTCAAAATTCACCTGATCAGATGCGATCTTTTTGGTAATTATTATTTACAGTAATGAACCTTTGGAATCGAGTAAGAATTTTTTTTGTAAACAGTCCTCCCGCCTCAAAATTGGTTGGCTTACTCCAGAAACCAAAAACCGACTAAAATAAGTCCGTCCTTTACTTAGTTACCTTTACTTATGAACCGATTTTGATGAAATGTGGTATATCGGCTCCATTGGGGGTCTAGGTCGAGAAACTTTTGCTTAGTGTCAGTCGGAAGGGTTGCACTGACGATAATCAGAAGCACGAGTGCAAATCGCAAAGACAGTTCACTGAAGGAAAATAAGCCTAATCTCCGTTCAAATTCCAGCTGATCAAATGCAATGTTATTTCTAGTATTAATGGAAAAGCCGTGTTCTATGCAGATGGATGATCTCTACAGAAAAATAATATAAACCTTTTTGTAATAATGTGTAGCGATAATAAACAACTGTGTCTGAGTCCAAAATATCCTACTCAGGCAGGGATATTCTGATTCTATTTTGTCACCAGCCCACCACTGATTTCGTTCAGGAAGGTGAATGTAAATACGGTGTAACACCTATGTTCCTGCCATAGCCCAGGGATTGATTCTACAAGTAATTTGTGCCTTTTTTAAAACCCCCCTAAAATCCGACTTTTTTCACTTTAAAGTTTTTTTTCGTGTTTTCGACTTTGTATCACTAAAACGTTAATAACCCCTTCAATTTACTAGATAAACTCAGATTTGACGATACTGTTGGAGAGAGCGGTAAATTTCCTAACTTTCTGATGGAGAACCAAAGTTTTTTAAATAGGCGAAATGGGTGAAAAATGAACTTGAAGAGGAAAAATTGTCAAATCTTGAAAATCTCAACTCTTTTCAACCGCTCATAAGTCCCTGCTTTCCAGCGTTTAAATGCTTGCCTGTAAGCCTAAAAGTTGCACCAAAAGTTCAGCTTTCCGAAGATTTAGTAATTTTTGTTTTTAAAATAGGATTTCTTACAGAAATGTGTGTTTGAACGCGGAAAAACGTGAATTTTTTCAACGGAATTGGCGCTCTGGCTTAGACGATCTGAGGGTTTCGGGAGGCCTTGCTGGCTCCTGCGCCACCCGCCTCCCCTCCCATCGGCGAACCCCTCAAAGCGCCTTAGCCGGAGCGCCGATTCCGTTGAAAAAATTCACGTTTTTCCGCGTTCAAACACACATTTTTGTAAGAAATCCTATTTTGAAAATGAAAATGACTAAACCTTTGGAAAGGTGAGCTTTTGGTGCAACTTTTAGGCTTACAGGCAAGCATTTACACGCAGGAAAGCAGGAACATATGAGCGGTTGAAAAAAGTTGAGATTTTCATGATTTGACAGTTTTTTCTCTTCAAGTTCATTTTTCAACCGTTTCGCCTATTCAAAAAACTGGTTTTCCATCAGGAAGAAGAAATTTACCGCTCTTTCCAATGGTATCGTAAAATTTGAGTTTATCTAGTAAATTGAAGGAGTTATTAACTTTTTAGTTATACAAAGTCGAAAACACGAAAAAATCTTAAAAGTGAAAAAATTGGATTAAGAGGGGTTAAAAAAAATCAAGAGACAAAAAAAGTCACAAATTACTTGTAGAATCAATCGCTATGGCAGCAACATAGGTGATACACCCTGTATATCGAGCAACACAACAGAATATTACTCACGATGACATTTTATTAGGATGCAATACTTTTAAATAGGTACATTCATTATCTTTTAATACACTAGTACGCACAATAATTTTATATTCTCTCATTTCCATACATTGGTTTTTTATCGACACAAAAGACTAGACATTTTCCTAGGAAATGGTAACGTAACACCTCAATTATTCACAAAGTAATTGATTTACTTTTGTTGCACCGATAAAATTAAAATGAAAAATCATAACAACGACCTGATTGTCAACATGCTGGCACACTGAGTTAAAGCAAGCTTCTTCGGATATTGGGTCCAATCAGTGTAACACGTAAAAGGTAAGCTTAACCATTTAAGTATTGTTCAATATCACAGTCAAACTCTACGCGGTTAACTCACACAAGGGTTACACTAAGGATCTCATGAGAACACTGATAATTTTTTTGTCAATTGTATACAGTAAAAACAGACTTGAAATAGGGGATAGAACTACCATAATTCATCGGTACAACTTTAGAAGAAAGTACCTCTTGGAAACTACTTAATAAGAGAACCTGAGGCCTTTCAGAATTTTCTCCAATGCCCATTTTAAATTCTAAATTTCAAACTAAATTTGACTAAGAATTTCAATTGAAACAAAAACATTTTCAGGGTCTGAGAGTATTGTTTTTCACGGATTAATAATGATGAATCGAATGAGACCAACTGCGGGACTGTAACATCGTCAGTTTATAGTTAAGACTGAAATTACACCTAAATTCATGATTTACGTAGATTTTTATCAGACCAATAATAGATCAAAAGGAAAATCACTTCAGATGATGACAGTTCCGCAAGTTATAAGAGCTAAAGCTCCATTCTGGAAACGAACGGATATGTTCAAGTTAAAATTATTCTGAATTTGGATTTGAATTCTCCCGAGCCTATGAGGCCACTTTTTGAAAATGTTCACAATTTTAATGATTTTTTGGAACAATGAGCAAAAAATTTGCTCTTTTTTGAACCTATTATCCATTTTAGTTTGTGAATCTTGAAGAGAAATCCATTGGCAGAATCGAAATAAATATCTTGTAGCGTTCTCAAACGAGGAGTAAACGAAATTCGGCCCCGTAGGTGCTGCCATCTCTCATTTCAGCACCTCACATTAGGACATTAGGCTGAAGGGGAAGACCCTCCAGTGCGATTCTCAGACTCCACAAAGCCTTCTTTAGATTGGGAAACAGGGATGTACTCAGAAAAAGTAAATGAAGGTCTAATTTCACCATTCCACAATTTTCTTCATGATGAAATATTGGAATCTGGACTATTTTATAGTGATGGGAAAACAATTGGCAACTTTGCACGATCGAGTAAATAATAATTGAGTAGAAATTTGATACCTTATTGGAGGGTCAGTTGTAACCATTTGACGAGCGCTTTCGATGTAAGGCCATCATATCAGGCTGTAGAAAGAGGACTATCTTAGATTTTCTGATGAGGATGTCCTTAACATCGAGGACGTCGAGTCGTCTCCTACACTCGACTTGCTAGTTTGGACGCACCTAAACTCCAATATGGCAAAACACGAATTGTTTCGTATGAAGAAACATTTTTTGGCATCATAGGCAAATTATAGAATCTGAATTTAAACCACAACATTTCAAAGGTAAACTTCTAGGCCTCTTTAAATTGTATTCATTGTTTGTGCAAAACAGATGAATTTTGGTACTTCCCAAGACCTATTTTTACTGTACTTATACACTCTGTATATACAGAGCAACTGACACTTTACAAGGACACCTAAGTAATTATTAAATATTACAATGATATGTGGCGACTACGGTCTTCACATGGACTCTATGATCTACCATTTAAACTACCGTAATTATTCAACTATAGGGACTACGTTTTAAACAATTACAATAGAATTCAGAAACAAAACATCTTTCATAACATTGTTGTTATTGTATTATTATCTTTTTCGAATAATTATTTGCAGTTATACTTCTTTTTCTCAAATAACTTATATTAACTATCGTATTTTTCTGCTATAGCTTTTTGGCTTAGCACCCTGTCTAGTCCGAGGAGGTAGTAGCAAAGATGGTCTAGAACACAATAATCAGTAGTTGATCGAATTCATCAGTTGCCTTTCTCGTCGTACATTATAATTATTTGTGGCCCAACTTGAGGGTGTAGTCATGTTGAATTGTACAATCGTACATCTCAAACAAAGAAGAGATTGAGTAAGTTTTACAAGTTTTAAAGACTTAAATAATCTACAAATAGCCACTATAATTCTTCGAAGTTAAGTGAAACATCACAATTTGTACCCAACCATATAATCCGTAAGTTTCAATTGTTTTAAATACTATGTCCATGAAGTTAAAATACCATTTTCCTTTGAAAAATATAATTTTTATTAATATCAGGTAAGTACAAAAGCAATAAACTAGAAGGTAACAGAGCTGATTTCAAAAATCATTGAGCTAAAACGTAAAACTTTACCTAAGTGTAATATCAAGAATCAGAAAACTTAAGTACTTAGTTGAACAACTTTTCGTAGGTATTTGTAAATTTGTAATTTTTTTTTTTACTAATAGATCAATAAATTGTGACTAGTATTTTGGTGGAATAAGTGAACTTTCGAGTTTCGTCTTTCTTTTTACAATTTTCATTTTTGAGATTTACGCTGATTAGTTGAGCCCGGAATAGATGTAGAGGCAAGTTGATGATTTCTGAGATGTTCAAATTGAAATTCGAAATGCATCATTAGGCAAATGCTGTTGGAGAATATTTTGGTAGCTGAAGCATATTGTATCTTGATTCTGTAGTATAACTAGCCGGTTACCCGAGCATTGCACGGAACCACATCATCAGCGTTCGAGATGTTAGTACTAATATAAGTGAGTGATTACACATGGGGACTTCAGCGATCATCGTAACCAAAAATTGATTACTCGGTAAGGTTGCTCAGGAGAGCCTCGTACACGTCGAAGGAAGTGCTCAAACCCACAAATAGACATAGGATTTTTAAAATAATTTAATAAAATAATTTGGTTGAATAAATAATTAAATAAATAATTTGATATAATTTTTAAATAATTTTAATAATTCCTTTTTAATTATTAAAAAGGAGATTAAGCATGTAAACATTTGTTTGTTTTTGTTATTTTTGGCTAGTTTAATGAATCAAGGTTTTATTGGAGCTGTTCATGAAAGAAAAACTATCTGGAGTAGTGCATATAATCATTTTTTCTTTAATTTTGTTAATCAAAACAACATATTTTGGTTAAAAAACGCATATTTTCCGGGCTCAACTAATTGGCTTTCTTGATACCACAACCGAATAATTCTTCACCTACTTGCGATTTAAAGCTTTCTGAACCGATTTGTCCCGATTTCTCATTCCAAAACCACCCTTTCATTGTCCAAATTTTATGAAAATTTCAGGGATTTACGGAAGTTAGCCTGTAGGTGGAACCCTATGGATTCCATTAAGGTTATGGGTGCTTCGCGAAAATATAGGGTGAAATACCCTGCCCGATCACTGAGAATTTCATCAAGATTGATCGATTAGCTGTGTTCTGTCGTTGACAATTTCATGAAATTTTGTTAATTAGATGTCTCTGGAAATTTACTTTTGCCCAGAGTCAAGAGGGTTAAACAACAAGATACTTATAATTTCATAAATATTACAATGTTTTATGCAGATACGGTATATAATAAAATTTGTTCATAGAGCTTTGGAATGCCTAAACCAAGTGGAAATATTAGTCATCATTGAACACACGTTCCATCGTATTTGAAAATTAGCTCACAGGACCACTTACCGTGAGACAGAAATTTTTTTCGACAAATTTTCGGACAAACTTCCTGTAAGATGTATAGGTATAACAATGATATTGGAAACAAAGGATACTTGAATCGGGAAAATAGTATGAATAGTTAGGTACCTACAGTCGGTAGTGAGGGAGGGAAATGAATTGAAAATTAGATATGAAATGAAATTATAAACGTGCAGATTTGTACCTTGGGCTGTACCTTAAGCTAGATTAAACTGAATGAGCTTAGACTAGATAACGAAAATTGTTTCTTTCAGAATTCTATTCTGAAGTAGGGTAAAGCCTTGTTCCATTCGTCATTTCTTTTTGCAATCTCGATGTTTACATCCCTGGAACCTTTAAAAAAATTATTATTTTTTTTTAAATTGTCGAATAACAACAGTGGAAGTTTTTGCTAAAACCATTCTACATCTATTATCGTATATTTTTCAAAAAACCCACAATCTTGAATAGTTTGGGTTAGTGATGATTGTACCTTGGGTTATCATCGGATTCTTCAAAAAAATTAGGTTAAAAGTGAACAAATTCTATTTTTATGATGTCAACGTATAAACATTGTTCAAAGCATTATTTTTAAATGTAAGTACCTCCGCTTCATGACAGTTTATAGGAACATGGAAGAATGAGAGTCCCATAGTACAAAATTCACTCCACATTCATATGGAGCGAATGGGAGTCCATCTCCATATTTATAGTTTTTGAACGTGATGAATGAAATACATTCAATTCAAAAAGGGAAATTATAGATTAGCCAGTGAAGGGGAGCTGGGATCTAAGCAATAAATGTAAGATAGGGATGAGCCAAAAAGGGAAGTTGAGATTTTTTTTCGGCAGGTGAGAAAATCTTCAAGATCCACAGGTCAGTATCTTGTAGGTTACTGAATGCTCCACGTCTTCAGGTTATGTGGGCGTTAAACCCATTAACACCTCCTTTTCTTCCACTTTGGAGTTAAACCCGGAACCGTTAACACATTACTTCGGGAAGTTGAGGTCTGACCCTCAAAACAGTGTGGGTCAGCCCAGTTAGAGTTGTTGAGGGTTCCCAACCTTGCTTTAGGGGGTCTAAATATGGCAAAAATGAGCATAAATTCAATGAACTACCAAAACCAGTTTATATAGAATAGTTGGTTTAATGTTTCCAAATATTCATAAAATGAAAAACCATTATTGAAGAACGTCACGAAATATTCAAAATATAATTAGGAATGAATTCTCAAACATGCACTCGTCAAATATCATTTTTGTTACCATGGCTACTACTCTACTTTGACAATAATAACTGGAGAGTTGGACATAACAGTTGAGAAAAGAAAAATTCACAGCACAATTAAAAAATTTGGCAGTTCTTTCAAATGGTTATACATCAACAGGGAGGAGGCGCCATTGATGTATTTTCGATGGAGATTTGAGATTTTGATGGTTGATGAGGTGACAAGTTTGTTGCCTGCAGCCTTTCCTGTAGATTCCACTCCTGTGACCCAAGGTACAAGGTTTACCCAGCTGTTCTACTTCAGAAACAATTTTAAATGACTAGGAGTTACTCTTATCCATAGAATGAAACATTACCATTAAATACTCAAATCACATTGGGAATGTAAAAGATTCTTAATTG
This sequence comes from Apolygus lucorum, assembly GCA_009739505.2. Lineage (NCBI taxonomy): Eukaryota > Metazoa > Arthropoda > Insecta > Hemiptera > Miridae > Apolygus > Apolygus lucorum. The sequence continues at coordinate 26,032,175 of CM019180.2, read as the reverse complement.
GTGTTTGTTAGCTTCTCATGTAAGCTTCAGGAAATTCATAATTCCACTTTTGGTCGTTGAGACACGCGTCTCACAAAGATCGATCGTTTTATTATACAGTTGTTTTCAACTAAAATGTCAGATGATGGGCTACAAGTAAGATCTTGTGAAAACAATTATGTATAAGCGTTTACTGTGACACTACGGCTATTCATAACAAAAACATATAATTCTGCAATATGATTGAAGTCCATTTTCAATGCAAGTATAATCTTTGTCGATGCTCTATGGTGTACCCCCTTCTGCAGTTTGTAAAAATTAAAAGACTAATAACAATGGTACAATAATGACAGTTTCATACAAAATACATGTAAGCAACATTATTTCTCGATTTCGTTTTAGAAATTAGACACTGATAATAAAGAATGATTAACGTACCTCTCTATACTAAACACAAACAAATAATAATAGTTTGTCGAGTAGGTGAGATTCCCATAACCTGAGAAGTAGGAATCAAGGCTCGTCTAAATACAACCAACTAGTAGGTACCTACTAGATCGCAATAGAAGTAGCATTCACTTGCTTCTATATTAGTGAAAATATATAAAAATTGTTTAACAAACAACCAAAAATTGTTATTTTTTACTTTGTAATAAAGTTGAAGAAAAACTTGAAAAATATAAGAATTATTCTTGTTGTAAAACCGACATTATTATGTATAAACTGAAATGGGAAAGGATAGATAAGACTTTAGTAGGACATTTATTAGATTGACCAGGCACACTGGAGCAACTACTCATCCATAAATTGACCTTGACACATTAGAACCCAATTATCCAGAGATTGACATTGCACACATTCATCCAAACGTTAAACTTGCACTCACATTCATCTAATGATTGACCTAGCACGAACTTGAGCACACATCCATTCAAATATTCATATATCATTTACTAGAGCACACATTCGTTCAAAGATTGAACTAGCACCTATTAGAGCTCACATTTATCCAAAGATTGACCTTGAGCTCGATACATCATAGCTACATTCATTCTAAGATTTACCTAGCACCCACTAGAGCACTCATTCTTCCAAAGATTTACTTAGCACCCACTTTCATTCATGTTCATGCTTGGGAATTTCAAATTCGAGTTAACAATACTTAATTTAGGACGACACGAGTTATTTAAACCAGAAGACAACTTTCAGAACATAGCTACCGTTCATGTTCTATATTAATCATCATCCAGTTGTGCAACTTCGTTCATTTGGTGTTGCGACTTGTGCCTAAAATAATACTAATGGTAATAATTGGTACATGGCATTGATTGGCTACGTGATCATCAGTGTTGTGAACCCAGTTTGTGAGAATTACTGAGAGGGTAATGAATCATCGTTACCTATCAGAGTCCGTCCATGATTTTTCGCAGGTAATCGAATTAATTCATAGCTAATTGGAGAATAAACGATAAATCCGAAGAGAAAACTCTCACTCATGTGCTTTAATGTTCACAATTGGAATTAATATTCTCCCCTAACATGTCCGCTCACTCTGCTCGCTCAACTAGACTTGCCCATCCAAGTGGTTTGGATGTTAAAGCAGTCTCACGACTCGAAAGTGTCCAGTGCCATTACAGGTGGGGTAGTACTTGACATTATTTATTCTTCTGCCTTCAGCAGCCGTTATATTTATTCCCCACCCCGTACTTTTTGCCCAACACCCTTGGAATTCCATTTTGGTTTATTATTTTCAATAATGAACCTTTGGAATCGACCAAGAAAAAAAATTGTTTAACACCCCCTCAAAATTTGATGGTTTACGTTTCAAGGTACGTAGAATCCAAAAATCGAATAAAAATTTGGCCGTCCGTCCGCCGTGCGCCGTACGCGGCACTTTTGCCACTTAGCATTGACCGATTTTGATGAAATTTGATATGTAGGCTCCATTTGGGGTCAAGTGGCGCCCCGAAGATTTTGGTTCATGTAGGTCACTTCTAAGGGTTCAAAAATGAATTTTGAAATTTTGAAAACGCCCTAACTCAAAAAATTTCGATATAAAGGTATTGTTTTTCCTTCAATTTAAGATTCTATAGAATTTTTAGAATTTTTTGAGACCACCCGGAGCTCTGTAGGACACACCGTTCGCTCACTACGAGAATTTAAGGTTTGGACGTACGATAAATCAGAAACACGAGTGTGAATCGCAAAAGAGGCCTAATCTCCGTTCAAATTATAGCTGACCGAAATACGATCGATGTTTTTCTTCATGTTGGATGGTTGGTGGCTTTGCAGACGAGTGATCTATTGAAAAATAATAAACCATTGTGTAATAATTTGCAGCTTTTTTACTTTCCTTTGAGTAAATAATGAGCACAGTCCTAATATTCCATTCAAATATGAACCACTCAATTGAGTTGCCTAAAATCAAAATACATCCCTTCTGATTTTTGGACAAAAAAAGTGACCTTTTTTTAAGCAATGTTCACGGCGAATCAGTGGTGAAGTCGAAATGAGTCAAAACGTATTTTTTTATATATATAAAAATGGTCTGAAAGTCGTCGAAAAACGAGGGTAGTCTGTACATCCTGTACGCTGGAAAGTTATAAGCAACACCAAAATTCCCATCGAAATTCTGTCCAGCCGTTTAAAAGTTCCACACAATGTTCTGAATTAATGAATTCTCTGCCGAGGTGATCGGTTGAGACTTTTGCGAATAAAATAAAAAATAAATGAAAAGAGACTTATGGCTGTATTTGGAAGACGTACGGATAAACAATTTCCCGTAACAACAATTGATTCTGATTTCCCATTACAATAATGTTTTCGTTTAATAGTAATGATTTCCCGTAAATCTCGGTCCATTCGATTAAAAGTTGAGCACAATTACGCTCGGTAGCGCACGGCTTATTCCCTTCCTACGAGTAAATGTACGAAATTTGTTGAATTTTGATTTAGTCATTTGGACGTAATTGGTTCTGGATAGACAAACAAACAGCCAAGCATTCAATCATATCTATCCATATTTCAGTAGATATTTTTTAAATATTGTTTTTGTTAATATTTTCAAAATTTTTAAAATACATTTTTTTTGTTACGGTACATAAATGTGGGTAAATTGGAACATTCTGAGGGAACTTAAGTTTTTTTGTGTTGGCAACATTGTATGAGAGATATCACGTTACTTATCAACCTGTCTCATTCTGTAGTAATTGTGGAACGGTGTGGAATAGCTGTGATTAAAAAAAAAAAAAAAAAATGACTTCAAACCCAAAATGCTAAGGTCTGCGCAACCATGGGGTAACGGAATACAAATTAGGTAATGGTGAAATACCTTCCTCTTCTCTCTAAGTCAACTTATTGATTTTCAATGAAATTTTAGGGAGAAGTTCTTGGTTTTAGGATGACTTAGAACAAATTGCCTTTGAACAAAGCCATCTTTGTTCCAAACCTCTCCAAGTTACCTGGGTTGGTTCCTTTAGAGCTTGATATTAATATTTCCTTCCTTTCAAGATGTTTTCCTTTCAACTTGACGCTTTTTCGACATTTAGGTACTTTACTTTTTCAAAAGTTCCTTTCCATTCAATTCAAGTGCATTAATTATTTTTACCAAAAGACAAGTTCTTAGTCATTTATTAGTTAATTATGAAAATGATTGACTGTGTTTAAGAAGGATTAGATCAAAATTTAGTTCTCTGTTGTTTAAAAAAATCCTGGACCATTCTACTACTTTAAAAAAAATTTAATACTGTTACAAGCCACCCTGGAGCTCAGACCACTTGGAAAAAAAGATTATTGTACAGTGTTCCAATTATTCAGATAATACCTAATGGAGATGACTTGGAACAGGGACTTGAAAAAAAACTTAATTGGTAGTTTAATTTTAAAAAAATGAGTTTTAGACTTTTGGCAGCCTCTTACCCATAGTCGTATTATTAAACGCAACATTTTGGCCGGGAGATTCTCTGTAAGTTCAAAAGTGTTCCAAGTCACCAGCATTCACAGACCTATTTTAATAATTTCCTTTGTTTTTAAAAATCTGTCCTTATGATTCCTATCATCTCAAAATCCGGACATGTCCTGGGAAATATGAAAGTATACTGTCATCCCTCCCGTGTATTCTTATGGGATACCGATGTTATTCATGGATGGCAAGTGGTAACGTGAGTCATCCCGTAGATCTCGGCCATGTTCACTTTGCAAGATCCTACGTCTCCAAGGGAGGTCATCTCTTCCTCGTTCTGACTTTGGACAGACATGGCGGAACGTGGAATTCGAACGTCGGCTCAGCGGAACGACAGGCGGAACTAGATGTTGTGCTCGTTGACGTTTGAGTTGGAAGGCGGGCGGGACATGCGGATCGCGATGTCTTCGGTCGTCGTGTTCCTCACCATGGAGGAGTTGAGGTAGTGGATCTCTGCTGCCGACGAGACGTTCGAGCTGGCGATCGGAGGTCTACCAGGAGTGGCCGCGCCGTTCGACGACTGGTCGGTCCTCCTGAGGCCCCGCGAGGGGAGCGCCAGCACCACCTGCGATTTTGAATAAATTATTTGAGTTCTATATTATAGTACCTATAGGGTTTGCCAATATAATTAAACCTTTTACCATATGAATCAAACCTTTCGCTAAAATAATTCTTCCTTCCCCCAAAATAATGATAGCATTTTTACGTCAAATTGGAGGTTTTTCATATCAAATTGGAGATTTTACAAATCAATTTGGAGGATTTACTCATCACTTTGAAGGTTTTCCATTTCAAGTTGGAGGTTTTACACATCAAATTGGAGTGTCCGGAACGGACACTACGAAATATCATGCACCACCTGATTTTTGATCATATGTCGGATATAGACGAGTCCTGAAACGTGTCGTTCGAGAGTGCAAAATTTGTAAAAGGCAAAGCGCTAAACCTATAGAGACCCCTTTTGCACCGTTACCCAGGGATAGAGTCCGACAATCAGCGGTGTTCGAAGTATCAGGAATTGACTACGCCGGACCTCTATACCTAAAGGGAGGAGGGAATGCTTGGATAGTGCTTTTCACTTGTGCGGTGTACCGGGCAGTGCACTTGGAGGCAGTGACCTCTTTGTCAACTCAGGGATTTTTCGAAGCACTAAGGCGATTTATCGCACGTCGTGGACGTCCATCTGTCATATACACTGACAATGGAACGCAGTTTACAGGTGCGAGTAATGCGTTGAAAGAAATTGAATGGGAAGAAGTGGTGACAGCAGCCAATGTGAGACCCATCAAATGGATTTTCAGTCCCCCAGCCGCGCCATGGTGGGGTGGTTTCTGGGAAAGGATGATTGGGATGGTTAAGCAGCTGCTGAAACGAAATTTAGGTAGAGCGACAGTTGCCTATGAAGAAATGGTCACCATTCTTTGTGACGTGGAAGCGACGATAAATGCTAGGCCGCTAACCTACATAGCAAAAGATGAACCAAGGCCATTAACACCAGCTTTATTCCTACAGCAGGGTCTTCAGGCTACAGGAGTTCAGGATCTAGATGAGGTCGTGAAGAGGAGCCTGAATAGCCGCTTGCAGTACCTCTTGAGATTGAGAGAGGGTCTGGGAGAACGCTTCAGGAATGAGTACCTTGCATTGCTGACAAACAGAGGAAAACGGCAGCCAATCAACATACAGCCAGGAGATGTAGTGCTGGTCATTGAAGCTGGTTCGAAAAAACGGCAGGATTGGCCGATGGGGCTGGTTCTTGTCGTGGAACCTGGAGCGGATGGACATGGCAGAGTTGCAAAACTGAGATTAGCAGGAAGACGGGAAATTGTCCGACCTCTTCATGGCTTGATCCCCGTGGAAGTAGCTGCTGAAGAGGAACTATGGGGAGGAAGCGATGGTGCTGAGGATGCCCAAGGAAAACCGGAGTCTACCCAAACTGTGAGGAAGACGACGTTCAGCGGAAGGGTGGTGAAGAATCCCGATCGATTCCAGCCTTGAATTTTGGGTGGGGGGGGGGGATTGTTGTGGAAAACCACATTACAAATTTAACTCCCCATATGTTTTTTGAATCAATCATTTGACGTTAATAAAAATTGTCACTCGTTCACCAGAACTACAAGCGAATTTTCTTTATAGAAAATAATTTCAAAAATATCACGAAAACACAGGTTGTTTCCACCTGGAAAAGTAGGAATCCCCGACAGATATTCTTCTTCTTCCATGGCACTACAATCCGCGAGGGATCAGGGCCTCCTGAAGTGACGTCCCCCAGTCATCTCTATTGTTTGCTGCTGCTCTCCAGTTCCGAACTCCCAGGATGGAAAGCGCATCTCCCGCCACACCGTCAGCCCAGCGCAACTTTGGTCGACCCCGTCTCCTTTTGTTATGTATGGTTTCGTCCAGAAGCTTCCGAGGAATCTCTTCTGGACTCATTCTGGCTACGTGCCCGGCCCAACGGAGTCTTCCAACCTTCATGAATCTGACGACATCCCAATCACCGTACAGGCTCATTACTTCGGCGATATGTCGGATATGCATGATATTTTTCTGATTCAATAAATTTTCACAATTGTGTTAGATTCTCAAAAAACGCGTGCTTATTTCTCTAAAATAATTCAAAACTAATAACAGAGATAATAGGTACCAAAAACGAGATCAAATATAGTGGCGACCTTTGCCAATCGAAATGGATAGACTCAAACTATTCCGTGCGAAATACGCAAAAACTTTTGATGCCCAACTGGTAAAGTTTTGTTCAGCGGCTCAAGAATTTGAATCCTCGCGCTTCACTTCTCCACTGGAGCTAACGATCTGCCTAAGAAATCTGGAGGATACTGGCGAACGTCTTCTTGAAACAGAATTGCAAATTCAGGACGAGCTCATCTCCACAGGTGTCACGCAGGACGTGTTCCTTACAGAGTATGCGACCGAGGAAGAATACCGCACAAAGATTGTCGAGTGCCGCTGTCGATATGAACATCTCACTGAGCCAAATTCTCAGCAGCCATCGGAAGTGTGGGATCAGCTACACGCCCCAGAAGCCCTTGAGGTGAAAACCGACCAATATTCTCCTTTACTCTACCCTCTCATCGAATCCGCACAGCCTTATGATGTATTGAAAGCATGGGAACGGAGACGGGACTCAGAGAAGGAGGATCATCGCGTTATTCGAGACGAGCTAATGAATGTCACGAAGGCTGAAGTAAACAGCGAAGAAAGAATAAGCAGATCAAGACATAGTTTTGCGGCGGAGAACAAGAAAGATGATATCCCTACAGCCACAACCCTTGTTTCAGGAACATCCAGTAAGAGACCACCCGAACAAGGTAAACCAAAATCATTACCAACTAGCAATAATCCTGTTTTCAAGCCTAAGCAAGAGGATAATCAACAAAACACTCCTACGTGTGCTCAAATCAATATTCAAACCAATTTTATGTTACAAACTCTCATCGCAACAGTAAACAACCCCACGAAGGGTAAATTGCTTTCAGTTCGTACATTGATTGATTCAGCATCATCGCACACTTATATTTCCAAGGATTAAATATATTTATATACGAAAGTGTGGATTGCACTATTCTCTAGTGCTCTATTCCGTGCAGTGCTTCTACAACTTGTGGGAGATCTAAGCACTGAAGCTTTTCTAGCTGCAATGAGACGGTTCTTAGCCCTCCATAATCGAATCTCAACCCTGTATTCGGACAATAACACGAGTATCAACTGGCCGTTTGGGAGGGTCGTCGAGGTGATCTCGGGACAAGAGACCACATGGAACTGAGGTGATCACTTCAGGACAGGCGATTCGTTCTTCACCTCCTCGAAGAAGTTTTAGACCAAGAAGAAGCCAGGCCTGAGTTTCTGAAAGCCTCCTCTGATCTGTCTCCGCCGCCCTTGTCATTCTACTTTTGGGTTCCGGAGGATGTCCGGAACGGACACTACGAAATATCATGCACCACCTGATTTTTGATCATATGTGTGATATGCATGATATTTTTCTGATTCAATAAATTTTCACAATTGTGTTACATTCTCAAAAAACGCGTGCTTATTTCTCTAAAATAATTCAAAACTAATAACAGAGATAATAGGTACCTAGGTAAATAAATCCAAATTCGCGTGTTTGCGCTTTGCGAACAATGACAGGAATGTCATTGTTAGGTAAAGAACTACATATGATACTATAGAAATACCATAGATCGATAAAAAAAATGAGGACCTTTGTGGAAGGGAAACTGGTAATTGGATATTTGAAATAAACTGATGAGTTCAGGTGTAGGTTGAATAGGTGCAAGTTAGTGTAATTGATTAAATCGGTATACATTTTGATAGAGAAACCTATGGAGCTCCGAATACATAAGAGTGGAAAATAATATTTTCCATATTATGCTTTAAATTTGCTTAATTTCCTAAGGAGTTTGACGCTTAGAAATAAGGAAAGAGCCGACATTATTGGGGGAACGCGGAATTCCGATTCTGGAAGGATCCAAAGCGTTACCAGCGGTCGTCCTCAAGGCAGTCTTACGGACCTGCAATGCTGAAGGTTTGACGAAGGCGACAGCGACTGGAAAGTGAGGAGAGCCTCAGAGATCGTCGATGAAGAATCCGTGGAATAGTCCGTCCGATGTAGTCCGATATATAGTCCGATATATAATCCGATATATAGTCCGGTTTGCCAAGGAGCTGCGGAAGAAATGCGGTATGGTCAGCATAAAAATCAATGCAAATTTAGCAATATCCTGCTGGGAGTGCCATCGTTTTCCAAAACTTACGTCGATTCCTTGAAGATGTGGATTAAAATCACTGCAGAATTTTCCTGAGATGCTAAAGAATTAGCAGAAACGGACGAGAAAAACGCCGAAAATGTTGGTGCGAGCGTCAAGGTGTTCTGGAGAAGGTAACTTTTGCACTGAGCTCTTGGTCGGAAGGTGTTGGTAGACGGAGGGGAGCGTCAACAGATGAGAACCGCATGTCCTTTCACGACACTTAATACAAAACAATAGGTACAGACACCTCGGGTCGAAATTGCGAGAACAGTCATTTAATTAATTTTGGGAAAGCAGTAACAACAAGTTAACGCGTGATTAGGCACCTTTACAAGAATGACAGTTTGAAGGGATGGATACATGAAATGGAATGTCTTCGTCGTGTTGTACGCAGTTGGTATTTCCAGACGCACCGGGTTTTCCGCCTTCTAAGAGTGCTATTAAAATTAATGAGAAACGAACAATTTCCATCATCCTCTAATTTGAAATGTAAAATCTCCAAATTGATGTTTAAAACCTCCACTTTGGTTTGTGAAACCTCCAATTTGACGTGAAAATACTATCGTTATTTTGGGGGAAGGAAGAATTATTTTGTCAAAAGGTGTGATTCAAATGGTAAAATGTTTAATTATATTAGCAAAACCTACACTCTAATATGCAAATCAATTTTAAATTTTTTTACATGAAACTAAGGATGTCAGATTAATCGAAATGAATCAATTTAATTATCGTATTAATCTTTCAGAAAATTATCTTCAAAAATCGTACCGCTTTTTTCAAAAGTATCGATTTTTCAAGAATCGATACATTTCTAGCAAAAGTCATACTCAAGTAATCACCTAAAGCTAGAGATAATTTTCAAAGCCTATCCATAGAAAAGTTTACTTACATTTTATGAAGTTTCAAATAACTAACTACAGGTACGCTACCTTTATTGTTCATATTGATATTTTTTGGATAAATTAAGTCACAGAAAGCTGTATAGCTACTGTAAAAATGACAACCAACTAATTTTTCTTCATGAAATTTCCATCAATTATATAAATAAATTGAATTACGTTCATTGAAAAATAAGTTCCATCACGATAGGTTGAGGTGGTGTTTCTCATTTTTTGGTCATTAGGTTGTAATGAGCAACAGTCTTCATAATTTTTCCTTCCCCATTGTGGTTGTGATGGTTGTTGGTTGTAGTGTTTGTACCTAATTGATGATAATTTATTTTCTTCAACCAACTGGTAAAAAGAATCAGACCAATTCCCAAATATTTGAATAAATTCTCCGAATCTTCGGGGGGAGGGGGAGGGGGGATCTAAAAATATAGATAGCTTTTTCCAAAAGAATCGATTTTTAATAGAATCGAAGGATGGAATAGAAATAAATGTGAGACTTATCAACCAATACGGAGTCTATGATCAACTAATGAAGTGGACACCAGAGGAGTGTTTCGCCGATGCTCAACTAGCCTACCTGTTAGCACATTTTCATACTAGTTGCTGAACCCCATCTCGTCGTTTCATCCATACTTTCATCACTTTCCCTCTAGTTCTGAGGCCTATCCCCACACTCCTCGTCACTGGTTGCTTGGATTCCTACATGTTTGTTTGGATCATCTAGTCCTATTGACATTTTCATGTCTTTGCTTTGGCACATGAACTGAAAAATCGTCACGAAAACTTTGATGCTTGGGTACATGAACTAACAACCTTACTTCACTACCTTGTTGTGTAGTGGTTGACATGAAAATGTCCCAATGTGTTGTAGACTCGTATGCAAGCATTTAAAATTGAGTTTATGATTTCGAATCGAGTGTGAAGCGTTTAGTTCTTTCTAATAGAATTGATTGTGAAGGTGTGATTTAATAGTTTATGTTAAGTTTATCATTTCAGTAACGAAACTTGGAATTATCAACACGTATAAAGATAGTATGATGTTGATTATTCATTTTTCATTTGTAATAAGTTCATCAGTCAAACTTCAACTACGAGTAATGGCATATTGTTACTCAGCCAGAAAGAAACTTGTTTTGATTCTTTTATCATTTTACTGAGATGTAAATTTATTTTTTTTCTTTCATTAAATTTGGATTATTTCGAAAATCATGGACTAAGTGGAGCAAGAAACCAATCAGTAATTATCGGAATCCAATCAAGTAATAATCATTCATTCATTTCAGAGAAGATTAATTTCAGAGAAGCATCAATTTCGAGAACATGAATTTCGGAAAGCATCAATCTAGCGAACCTGGTGGCAACAGGACTCGAGGGTTTTCTTGAAGGCGGCTCGGAATTCGCGATTGAAATACGCGTAGATGATGGGGTTCAGGGCGGAATTGAAGTAGCCGACCCAAAACATAATGGCGACGACGACGTGCGGCGTTTTGCACGTTTCAGGACCGCAGAGAGCTGTGCTCAAATACCTGGAAACAGAATAAACAATTTCATGAAGGTACCGTTGAGTAATCACAAGTAATCATAACTTAACCAAACCAAACAATACATTTCCGGTTATTGGAGAAACCAGCAAATCGAGTAAAGAAGGCAAGCTCTTTCGACGACATCATCAGACCGTCGAAAGAGTCGAAGTCAGTCAGTTTATTACGACACAGATTTAAAATTTTTCTACAACGTCAGGGTGTTAAACTGATTTCCAATTAAGATCTGATTGGCCGAAAATGCTCAACAAAAGTAAGAAGAGTTCTTATTTTGCTAAAAAAAAGTCCATCCATTCAGCCCTTCAAAGCCCTTAGTCCTAAGTACGTTAACAATTCGTGAACAGTCTGAACTTTTCCATAAAATCTTAGGGGACACCAAAGTATATTTTCAATTATATAACAAATATTCATAATTGATAAAATAATTCATAGTAAAAATCGAATTATAAATAAATATTGAATAAAAATTGATGAAATATTGAATTATAAATTGTATATTCAATAATTGATATTTTCAATTATGAAACTTTAGAAACTAGGAACAAATTCAACCCTCCCACCTCACAAAATTTGATGGTTTGGTACGTTTCAAGGTAAGTAGAATCAGAAAATCCAATAAATAGGCTGCAAATTATTACAAAATGATTTATTATTTTATCGTAAAGATCACCCGTCTGCGTAAAACTCGGCTTTTCCTTTAATACTACCTACCAGCATTACCATCGCCGTCCGAGATGCTGTGGGTTCTTGGAAGATAAGGATGCACAACTGAGTATACAATACCTTTATTCAAAGATACAAACTATGATGAAATGTTATCGTCTGAAATTTGAACGAATATTGGGCCTTATTTCGTCAGTGAACAGTCTAGTGGGATTCAAACTCTTGTTTCTGAAGTCCCATTGTAAACCATTGCGTAGTCATTTGCAGCGTTTTTTACACATTTCTTAGTCACTGTTTTGACCGATTTCCATGCGGTTTGCGATAATTATCGTGTTTTTTGAATCCCTAAAAGCATCAGGTATTGAAATAATTTAAATTCGAAATTCTGAATTTTCTTAACCCTAATTGGACCATGGTGTCACTGGTGTAACCAAAACCATCTTAGGAACTCCACACCTGACCCAAGGTATCACCGGAGTAACTAAATTTTCATCCCAATTTTAAATTTAACGGTCAGAGAAGAATTTTTTGTACCATTTTGGTTTATTATTTTCAATAATGAACCTTTGGAATCGACCAAGAAAAAAAAATTTTAACACCCCCTCAAAATTTGATGGTTTACGTTTCAAGGTACGTAGAATCCAAAAATCGAATAAAAATTTGGCCGTCCGTCCGCCGTACGCCGTGCGCCGTACGCCGTACGCCGTACGCGGCACTTTTGCCACTTAGCATTGACCGATTTTGATGAAATTTGGTATGTAGGCTCCATTTGGGGTCTAGTTGTGCCCCGAAGCTTTTGGTTGATGTAGGTCACTTCTAAGGGTTCCAAAATCAATTTTGAAATTTTGAAAACGCCCTAACTCAAAAAATTTTGATATAAAGGTATTGTTTTTCCTTCAATTTTGGATTCTATAGAATTTTTAAAATTTTTTGAGACCACCCGGAGCTCTGTAGGACAAACCGTTCGCTCCCTACAAAAATTTAAGGGTTTATATTGAAATATATATACATAAATCAAAACACGAGTGTGAATCGCGAAAGAGGCCTAATCTACGTTCAAATTAGAGCTGACCGAAATGCGATCGATAGTTGGTGATTTTTATTTATTTATTTTTTTGATTTTTTTTGATTTTTTTAAATTATTATTATTTTTTTTCTGTTTTTTTTTTTTCATATTGGATGGTTGGTGATTTTGTAGACGAGTGATCTATATAGGAAAATAATAAACCATTGTGTAATAATTTGCAGCGTTTTCGTGAGCTTTTAGAAATATATTACCTAATGAGGTTATGACAAAAAATTTGAAAAATTTCTCATTGATTTCATTGGACATTTTTGTCATGATTTCATTTTGGTTTATTATTTTCAATAATGAACCTTTGGAATCGACCAAGAAAAAAAAAATTTTAACACCCCCTCAAAATTTGATGGTTTACGTTTCAAGGTACGTAGATTCCAAAAATCGAATAAAAATTTAGCCGTCCGTCCGCCGTACGCCGTACGCCGTACGCCGTACGCGGCACTTTTGCCACTTAGCATTGACCGATTTTGATGAAATTTGGTATGTAGGCTCCATTTGGGGTCTAGTTGTGCCCCGAAGCTTTTGGTTGATGTAGGTCACTCCTAAGGGTTCCAAAATCAATTTTGAAATTTTGAAAACGCCCTAACTCAAAAAATTTCGATATAAAGGTATTGTTTTTCCTTCAAATTAAGATTCTATAGAATTTTTAGAATTTTTTGAGACCACGCGGAGCTCTGTAGGACAAACCGTTCGCTCCCTACGAAAATTTAAGGGTTTATATTGAAATATATATATATATATAAATCCAAACACGAGTGTGAATCGCAAAAGAGGCCTAATCTCCGTTCAAATTAGAGCTGACCAAAATGCAATCAATGGTTGGTGATTTTGATTTTTTTTTTGATTTTTTTCGATTTTTTTTTTTTTTTTTTTCTCTTCATATTGGATGGTTGGTGATTTTGTAGACGAGTGATCTATATAAAAATAATAAACCGTTGTGTAATAATTTGCAGCGTTTTTAGACTTGCAATAGCTCACAAAATATTTCAAAAATTTAGCTTCGTCCACCAATAAATTCTAAAATTGCAATTTAATTTTGGTTACTCCGTTGATTCCTTGGGACAGCGGTGGAATTCCTAAAATGTATTCGGTGACATTAGTGACACCATGGTCCTGTTAGGGTTAAATATTTATAATTTAATTTATTGAATGTTCATAGTTGTTACTTCTGGAGAATGTAAAAACAGAAAGAATGTCGCTTGTGGCAAAGATTTTACTGGAAATTGACTGGAAAGGTGCGAAAAATATAAGTGAATTAAATAATTGATTTTTCAAGTTAATGGTCCAAAGTAGGTAGTTATAATATAACCTCTTTCTAGTAATTAGTTTGCTACTTCGGAGGTCGAGATTACGATTCTGAAAATGTGTTGCAATGAAACGGAAAACTGTAGAAACTTAGTTCTGCATTACATACTAGGTAATATAATATCTCCAGTGTTGGTTTATGCCAGGACTCCTTTAAGCGAGATAGTAGTGTTGAGAAGCCAAACAACATGACACAAAGCACGACGAACCGCATACAGGGTGGTCCCAAACGAAACTGCACTGCCAACTTTAAGGGGGACGAAACCCAACTGGGATTATACTTTTAAAAGCTTAAACTTCAGCTATTGAATGAAAATAATGAATAAATTCATAATATTATTATGAACTAAGTTTCTACAGTTTTCCGTTTCATTGCAACACATTTTCAGAATCGTAATCTCGACCTCCGAAGTAGCAAACTAATTACTCGTAGGGAAACAGAGAGGAAATTGGTTTGGCAACAACCAATCTCAGGCAGAAGTTGTAATTCAAATTTCTGGGAGAGGCTGCTCGTATGAACCAGTCTCAGTAATGATTATCTCGCCTACCTACTCCTACTCGCATAAAACCCTTAAAACTCGCGAAGGGAGGTCAAAGTTGCAAATTCATTAGGGTACTTTGGAACAAAAGTTACTTTCCACCTCATGAATTCATTAGGCGCCATGGTGAAACCATTGTAACGAGTTTCACTTGATTCCCCTTGAAAAGAAAAGGTTACGTATTGAACTTGCAAACAACAAAGGGCTTAGTGAAGGGTCGCAGGTGACCCTTGATGACAACCCTTTGTGGGTGATGAAAATTTACATGTGAAATTAACATGCTTATATATTTGCACGCTGTTCAGAAGAGAGTTTCTCTGTTGAAATTATCAGTTAATTATCGCAAGTAAATTAACAAAGCATCCACTCGCTGTGATGTTGATAAGTAATTTCCAGACCTCTTTGATTCCCAATTTGAACTCTAATGATATTCCCACGCAAGAATTTTTAATTCTCCTCTTTTTCTTCACTCGGGTTTGCACCTAAATGGGACAATTCGAAAAAATAAAAATAAAACAAGGATTTCTCAACGGACTTGACACGATTTTGGCTCCCATAACGCTTTACAATTTTACCAAATGAATATCTGTGACGTGGTCACCAGCAAAACATACCCACACCTACTAAATGGGACTAACTAGGTATCGACGTGTAACTACTTGTCAAACAAGATGCAAAGCACGAGTTTTCTGTTGTTGATCAAAAAATTTCTTCATCGTGCGCGAGTATACTTTGTACTTAATGAGGAAAGTCTTCTGAGTAGACCTCTTTGGTTGCTACCAAAAATGTGGGATATGTACAGACAATACCCCTTCAAACGGAGGCACAAAATGTATGTTTCGGGGTTTTCTTTTTGTCTTCCACATTATCGAAGAAAAGGGAGCTTTGTGTTCGACCAGCAGGTGTTTCAAAATCTTAATATCCATTCACATTTTGCCAGTAAGAGCACAACTTTGGTTCTGAGTTTGCCTGTCTGTCCATCAATCATGGTTGTTCTATCAGTTTCATCAACATCGGACAACGAACACGTTAACACGAATTTACATAAACACTAATTTCTCACTATATAACTTTTTTTCTCAGATTTTGTACGAACTGCGTTCGGAAAGAATTTACATTATTTCATTACGACTCGATTAGTAGGAGCCAAAGGTACGTGTGGAAATCATCGAAATATTGCGAACAATTTTTTAATCGTGTTTGTAAATAATCAAAATGATGATTGAGAATGTAGTTCTAGTGAGTGAGAATCTAGTTCCGTAAAGGGTAATTCATCAGTAATACTACTCATAATACAATCAACTGCCTACCCAACTTGGTAGACCTTCTTCTTCTTTCTTTCATGGGATTTTTTGAACAGTCACTCCTACTCTCAATTCTCCGCTCATGAAAATTCCTTTGTAGATCAGGCTTGGCCAGGAGTATCGATCAGCCGTGGGATCGATAGACCTTGATACAGCTTGATACTTCTTTTCTATTAAACCTAGAGTAGGTACTTCAGGGCGGTACACAGCTCTATAAGGGCTGAATGTACGACAGGAAAGTAAGATCAGCAGTGTGAGCTATAGAACTGGTTTTCCTCTTGTTCATCCTGACCGATGAAACTCACGGCTTCTTGGGAATCAATGACCGAGATTGTGATTACACAAGAACCTCAGCTTCTCTTTGATATGATATTTGATATTAGTTAAATAAATGTTCTTACCACAAAAAGAATGGCAGCCAACAGGCAAGAAAAGCTGACATGATGATGCCGAGAGTCCGTGCGGCTTTTCTTTCCCTTTTCATCTTATTCGTGGTGGCGAGCGGTCGAAGAGAATTTTCACCACCAACCTGCGATACGTCCATCCCGATCCCGTTGATCTGCAGGTGCTTGTTCAGAAGCGCCGTCGCCACTTTGCTCCTGCAACAAGAAAAAGTCTATTTCAAAAATCGTTCCAAAGTACAAAAGTTCAACTATTCTATCCCAACATCTATTCAAACCCAACAGTTCCGTGAGGAATTTTCAGTGTCACCCTCAAAGTTCCGCACCACAACCGGTGCTCTCCTGTGGATCTTATCTGGTAGAAGACGAAGATATAAGAATGTTGAGAAGTTAGGAATTGAGAAGAACCTTGTCTATTTCCACGAGAATAATAAGTTACAAGATTATTTTCGTGGAAATAGACAACGTTCTTCCCAACTCCGTTCTTATTTCACCATCCCTTTTGCCATGGCCTATTGCAAGACTTACTCAGGAGCAAACTCATAGAAGTGTAACAATCTTGGGAAATACATTTGCAGAAGATGACGACTGGTGAAGATCAGCGAGTTTTGAAACGGACGAAAAGTCTATTCATGCAGCATGAATTAATGAGCGAATTTTCATCAGCGAAGTTAATAAAAGGAACAATGGTGTAGCAATTTCTTTTAGAAAGTTTTTTTTTACACGATTCTTGGTTCTTTCGATTTTCAGTATGCCAAACCAACATACTGTATGACCGGGTATGCTTCGAAGATGTTAGGAGTTTATATTCATGTTCTACTCGTCTCCACAAACTGATAGAGTACCCACACGGCTATTCTAGGTTTTTTCGATTTTCAGTATACTATACCAACATACCTACAGTATGCACTGGGTATGCTATGAAGATGTTAGGAGTCCATATTCACGTTCTACCCGTATCCACGAACTCATAGAGTACCCACACGACTACTGCATTTCTGAGTACAACAAATATACGCACGTTTTCATATATAAATATCTCGGGACCTAAACACGCGACTGAGGAAATCTGGATAATCTACCAAATGTGCACAAGCTAGCTACTAAACCACGCCTCTTGGAATTACTTCAACAACACAGAACAAAGAAGAACAAGCGCGCTGCATGGAAGTAAGAATGAAGAATTCTTCCATAGTATGCGCTGCGGGCTAATGACAGCTGGGAGGCGGGGGAAAAGGATTGGAGGGACCGCCTATGTTTATTCTGTTTTGTAGCTTGGAGTAGTCTTGTGTGGAAAAAGCGATTTTTGTCGAGTTACTAGCGGTTTTATGCTCTTCTAACTTATTTCAATTCTATTTCTACAAATATATACACTGTTTTAAATTTTTGGACAATTTTCTTTTTTGGAGAACGCATTGATATCAGAAAATTTGTGCTGAATCCGAATATACCAAATTTATATTAATATGATTGTGAAGGTAATAACCACAAAAAACCGGGAAAACCCCGATTTTTGGGACTATTTTTGAAATTTTTTGATATTTTTGAAATTTGGACTATTTTTGAAACGCATTGATATCAGAAAATTTGTGCTGAATCCGAATATACCAAATTTATATTAATATGATTGTGAAGGTAATAACCACAAAAAACCGGGAAAACCCCGATTTTTGGGACTATTTTTGAAATTTGGACCACTGGGTTTTCCAAAATTTCTGGCTAACAAAATCGTCCTTTTGTTTGTTGTTACAAACATTTTGGCGAAAACTAAAAATTGTTTGCTAAATAATGACTTAAGGGATCGTTTCAGAATGTTCCAAAACGGATTTGAGTGAAAAAATGTTTCGAAAAAGTCCATTCTAAAACTTTTGAGGCCATTGCAATAGCTTCATTTTCCATGGAAATTCGCTAAAAGCGAAAAGAGACGTGGCTTTTGTTGTTTCCTTGTTTTCCACCTTGGAAGAATATAAGGTTCTCTTCTTTCGGTGAGAAAGGAAACATTCAAGTCGATCAACCCTCGTTGGAGCTCACCTATTGTGAAGCACTGAAGAGATACAAGCGTGTTTGATATGGGAGACGTCGTTCGGTTAAACGGTATAGTATTTCCTGAGTTTTTCAGATACCGGGTAACATCTTGGCTTCCCGAAACATTTCAGAGGAGCCAGGCGGTGGAGACCAATAAATCCCCCTTTGAGGGGCCTCAACAGACTGTGGGGGAGGAGCTCCGAGGCAACTGACCCTTGATTAACGACCGAGACGTTCAGGGCTCGTTCCTACCACTCTATCGCAGTTTACTTTCGGCCAGTTATCTTTTGAATCGGAATTGCCCTTATAAAGACGTATGGGCGATATTTATTATTGACGGGAGTAGGGTGGGTGGGTGCAAAGGTTTGCAGTTTTGAGTTTTCGATGTTTTGTGGGCCCCTATGATGACTTTTACCACAAAAACGCTGCAAATTATTACACAAAGGTTTATTAATTTTCTTTATAGATCACTCATCTGCAAAAAACACGGCTTTGCCATTGTTACCACAAACCAACATGAAGAAAAACGTCGATCGCATTTAGGTCAGCTAAAATTTGAACGGAGATTTAATCTCCTAATTAAATTTAGGCCTTAATTTTAATTAAATCTCTTTAATTAAATTTATTAATTAATTTATTTATTAATTAAATCGCCTTAATTTTAATTTAATCTCCTAATTTAGGCCTCTTTTGCGATTCACACTTGTGTTTCTGATTTACCGTAAGTCCAACCCTCAAGTTCTCGTAGGGAACTAACAATTTGTCTTACAGGGCTCCTCGTGGCCTCTAAAAATTCAATACTATCTAAAATTGATGGACAAAAAATACCTTAATTTCAAAATTTTTTGAGAGGGCGTTTTCAAAATTTTAACTCTTAATTTTCAACCCTTAGAAGTGACCTACATCACCTACTACAAGTGACCTACATCACAAAGCTTCGGGGACAACTAGACCCCAAATGGAGCCCATGTACCAAATTTCATCAAAATCGGTCAATGCTAACTGAGGAAAGTGCCGCGTTTGGCTTCAACGTACCTTGAAACGTAAACCAACATATTTTGAGGGGGTTACATTTTTTTTTCTTGGTCGATTCCTTAGGTTCATTATTTTCAATAATAAGCCAAAAGTGGCTTTAGTTGTAGTTAGGCATCTCTTTCACCTTCCATAAAAAAAAATAACGCAGTGGTGGTCAACAGATAACACAGCAGGACACTGTTAGATACCTCGGATTGGCGCTTGATAAAACGCTGCAAATTATTACACAATGGTTTATTATTTTTCTATATAGATCACTCGTCTACAAAATCACCAACCATCCAGTATGAAGAAGAAAAAAAAAAAGAAAAAAAATCAAAATCACCAACCATCGATTGCATTTCGGTCAGCTCTAATTTGAACGGAGATTAGGCCTCTTTTGCGATTCACACTCGTGTTTTTATTATTATATATATATTTCAATATAAACCCTTAAATTTTCGTAGGGAGCGAACGGTTTGTCCTACAGAGCTCCGCGTGGTCTCAAAAAATTCTAAAATTCTATAGAATCTTAAATTGAAGGAAAAACAATACCTTTATATCAAAATTTTTTGAGTTAGGGCATTTTCAAAATTTCAAAATTGATTTTGGAACCCTTAGAAGTGACCTACATCAACCAAAAGCTTCGGGGCACAACTAGACCCCAAATGGAGCCTACATACCAAATTTCATCAAAATCGGTCAATGCTAAGTGGCAAAAGTGCCGCGTACGGCGTACGGCGGACGGACGGCCAAATTTTTATTCGATTTTTGGATTCTACGTACCTTGAAACGTAAACCATCAAATTTTGAGGAGGTGTTAAAATTTTTTTTTCTTGGTCGATTCCAAAGGTTCATTATTGAAAATAATAAACCAAAAGCATACATGGGAGCCCCATGTCAAAAAACTTGTCGCCAAAGTCCAACAGCGCATAAGGCAACTAAGTTTTCTTTTGGACCACAGACTTTCACCGCTGTCGTTGCTAACCAAACGCTTAATATACTTAACTTTGATTAGACCGATTTGGTATCATGGTTCGGGACTATGGGGATCGGCAGCGGACAGCCACATAAAGAGAATTCAAGTAACTCAGAATAGAGCCCTGCGTCTTATTACCAATGCTCCATTGTTTGTAACAAACTCCACACTTCACAGTGATTTAGACATGCCGTACGTTCACGAAGTGCTTAGGGAGAACTATAGAAATTTTCATCGATCAATGGAGAGCCACCCAAATATTCTGATGAATGAAATGCTGGAACGACTGCCTCAGCCGAGAAGTGTTCGAAGGCTTAAACGAAAGCGCCCTCCTGACTTTTGTGATATACTTGGGATTTGTTAATAATTAATTGTTTCCGATGGAAAGCCTTTCTGAATAATTTCCTACAAGCCTGATCAACTTGAGGATTTTTCCAGACGGTATTTTCATATCGATGACTCAATACGAAAAATATGTCAGCCTTGTCTATATCTGCTTCTACAAACAAAGTCGCGGTCATTGGTTCCAGCTCAATTCAGTACGAATGGGTTGGTATCTTTATCTTGACGTATTTGTAATCAAACTGAAGCTCAAAACCTAGTTTTCCTAGGGAATCACATACTATCTTATCCTCCTCTATTGTAAAGCCGTTGGGCCCCAGGAGGTCAAACCGATAGCTCAACTGCCATATCAACCTTTCCCGAAATTATCATTCCACCCCACCACATAATGTAACCCCCTCTACGTCTAGATGTCTATAATAGTATGTTGTAGCATAGAATTAAGACAGTCTTGACTTTCAACTTGTAAAGTGTAATTATTGTTAACATAAGTTTCTCCTTGAAACTTGTGATTCCTTTCTTTCTATCACCTGCACGGGCTTCCAGTGAACACGAATCCAATTTAATTTTCTACGGACTAGAGTCCTAATTCTTTAGAGTATCACACTTTATTGCTGAATAAACTTAAATTAGTCATGTCCAAGTAGATATTCATGTGAACTCTTATGGTGCAACTATCTAGTCGTTTAGCATTTTAATCAATCAATAGTCGACGTTGTTATCCTTATTTAAAATTGTTTCGTTCTATGTATGTAAAGTCAATGTGTTCTGTACTGCACTGTTTGTTTATCTATAGTTAGGTCAGCTGGTGAGCTGTTCCTGCAACATGTTACATGAAAATTAGGCATTGTTCCTACTATATTGCAATAGCTTTCAAAATTGTAATGTTTATGAAATAAACAATAAAGTTAAAAATTGAAATAAACAAAAAAATGAAATTTTTCTTGAATGATTTGATGTTGAATTTCCCATTTTACCGCCCCACCTCTTTGCGAACCCTTGCCCTCATCAGTGGGGTAAACGTTCGCACCAGGTTTGCTCTGTGAATCTTATCCCCTATCGTAGATTGATAGCTGGGTGGGTACAGAATATAAAAAATGAATGACCAAAATAACTTAATTAGGTAGCAAAAAGTGAGTAACAAAACCCAATTAAATGTTTCTGATCATAAGTTTTCGAAAATCACAACTCAGGAATATCTAAGTACTTTGTCTCATTGAACAACTTTATAAAATAATACCTGCTTCTTAACGAGCTTCTATCCCTGATAAAAACTGAAATAAAAGAACCTTAGTAGGTTTGCGATGCCCGAACCTTTACCCAATGAAGCTTTCAAACTTTTGCCCCATCACGGAGGGTTCAGTGTTTAAAAATCCTCGACATTGTGTTCCTGAAAATCCCAGAACTAATTGTAGGATTTGAACGTTTAGCTACTCTTCTCACACGCAAAAATATGCCCAAAGCTGTTTTCATTTATGTACGGAGTTGAACAATCATGAGAAGTTTCGGAAAACAACACAAAAAAGTCAAAAATACGCTTACTTTATTTTTTCAACATTACTTTACTCCCTGAGGTTTCTCGAGGCAACTGACTTAGAGTAAACAAGTGCACTGCTTACCTGATTATCCCCAAAAATCTTACCGGCCATTTTCAAAATGTCCGTGAGAACTTTTGCCCCATGCAAACCTTTACCCCTACCGTACAACGTTTTTCAATCTTTGCTCTCATACTTGATTCGAAACCCAATTGAAAGCCACCATGGGGGAAATGGAGGCAAGCCTACGTGATGGCGAACTTCCCTTTCACAGAACCCTCAATTACCTTCATTGAAAATCCGTCATCGTACCTATATATACGTATATCTGTAGAGAAAAACGCAGCGTTTCCACAGAGCTTCCACCACGTTACTGGATAAGCGATTCTACAGGGTATCGCTGGAACTACCAACCAACCAACCTAGTTTGATAAAAACTAGGTACTAAGTACCAATTGAAAACCAATTATGTTCTCAAGTAGTTCTGCGAAGAACACGGCTTCTTCCAACCCTCCAAGCGACCGGTGGTTGGTGGGGGGTGGGGTGGAGGATCTAATTGGCCACAGGGATAACACGTGGGTGTTAGTGTTCTTATAAATTTCACAATAATAATTATTTTATAGTGTTATTATTTTATATTAATTTATGATAGTGTCTAATTTTTAGAAACGATTGAAACAACAATCGATTCATTCGATTGTTGTTTCAATCGTTTCTAAAAATTAGACACTATCATAAATTGTTGGCAAAAACGCTGCACTTTATAATACAATGTTTTATTATTTTACACGACAGCACAGACCGCGGCTATTCCATTACTACCTACTAACAGCAACATTGGTATCCGAGAGTTGTGGGTGCCTCTATTACGAAATTTGGTTCTTGGTTGCAAAATAGAATCAGAATATTCCTGCCAGAGTTTATCATTTTCAATAATGAACCTTTGGAATCAACCAAGAAAAAGTTTAACCCCCCCCCCACACGGCACGTTCTTCAGTTGGCATTGACCGATTTTGATGAAATTTAGTAAATGGTCTCCATTTGGGGTCTAGTTGTGCCCGAAGCTTTTGGTTGATGTATAGAGGAGCTCAAAAAATTTCAATATAAAGTGTAATGACTCATATACTCAAACCTGTTAGTTCTCCAATAAAGGACACAAGGAAAACCCTGAGTGACTCATCATGCCAGGTAGGTAAGGTGAGGTACAGGGGACGAACACGTCACTTGACGTCACCTTCCTCCACTCTCCCTTACCTTGTTAAAGTAATATAAAACGAGGACTCAGGGCTTCCCCTTCATGCATTCGTCTTCGAAAACTCGACTTGATTATTTCTCGCTCTACCTCGCCTTCTCTCAGAAGCCCAAAGTTCCTCGGAGGTCTCGGTAGGCGATAAGCTCATCGCGCCGGCCTCTGCTCCCATTTCACCTAGAAGTTGTCTGCCCCCAACTAGGCCTAGATAAATGTGCTGCCTCCCTCTGGTCGGCGAGCAATCGCGCCGAGGATCGTAGCTGAGCTGAAATCCTTAAGCACTCCTGCATGCAGTAGGCAGTAACCTGCGCCGGGCAGAAAGTGCTGTCCCATCCTTCACCTTTTTTGAGTAGGGACCAACATAAATCGACAAGCCGACGTGAAGACCATCGCCTTCACACGCCGACATGCTGAAATAACATAAATGTATTGTTTTTTCATCAATTTAAGATAGTATTGAATCTTTAGAATTTTCAGACACCACCCGGAGCTCTGAAGGACAAACCGTTTGCTCCCTATGAGAACTCAAGGATTGGACTTACGATCAATCAAAAACATGAGTGTGAATCGCAAAAGAAGCCTAATCTCCGTTCAAATTTAAGCTGAACAAAATGCGATCGTTTTAGGTACGTGGTGGTAGGTAGATGGTGACAGTGACACAGCCTTGTTCTTTGCAGACGAGCGATCTATATAGAAAAATAATAACCTTTGTATTATAATTTGCAGCGTTTTTTGGTATCAGACACAGTTGTGAAAGAGCCGGGAGAGTACAAAGTAGTCATTAGTAGCAAAATTCACCACATTATCATGAAAACTACAGGTTCAGAAATACAAAAACAGGTAACAATTGACACCCATAACTCCCCCAACAGTAACCTCCCACCTCCTCCCTTTTTTGGTGCCTTACCTTTAACCATAAAAACGCTACAAATTATTACACAACGTTTTATTATTTTTCTGTATAGATCATCCACCTGCATAGAACACTTCTACTAGCAATAACATCGGTATCCGAGAGTTGTAGGTGCCTCCATTCCGAAACTTGGTTCTTGGCTAGCTAAGGGTTCAAAACTGAATACAACACACACGAAACTTCATACACAAAAACGAACAATGATTGCATTTTTTTGATCAGCTGAAATTTGAACGGAGATTAGGCCTGTTTTCGCCAATGAACACTCTTTTGGGATTCACACTCTTAAATTGGTTTTAATTAAACTGATTAGTAAATTAATGTTTCCTCCACATGAAACCATTCACAAATCAAGATCTTCGCTCAAACCTTACAAAAAATCTGCAAATTATTACAGAAAGGTTTATTATTTTTCTGTATAGATTACTCGCCTGCAAAAACCACAGTTTTGCCGTTGTCACTACCTACCAACCATATTTATTTTTGCTTCACAATCAAGTATGTTTTGAATAAATAAACACTCCATTCGAAAAAATAGGGTGTTGTGGGGCCCTTCATTAGGATATTTGATTACTTGTTCCTAAGGGCGCAAAAAACGAACAAGAAATCGCATTTCGGTCAGCTACAGTTTGAACGGAGATGAAGCCTCTTATGCGATTCACACTCGCGATTCTGATTGATTCATCGTTAGACGAACCCAAATGAAGCCGATAAACCAATTTTCATCAAAATCGGTCTACGGCAACTAAGGAAAGAGAGACATACTGCGGACGGAGTACGGCGGACAGACGGAAAATTTTTTATTTGATTTTTGGATTCTACGTAGTACTTTGAAACGTAAACCAACAAATTTTGAGGGGAGGGGGGTGAACTTTTCTTTCTTGGTCGATTCCAAAGGTGTATTATTGAAAATGATAAACGAAAACAGGGTGGTTATAGATGGAGTTCTAGATGGCTCAACATGGGTACTACGCCTTTTTGGTTTATTATTTTCAATAATAAGCCTTTGGAATCGAGCAAGAAAAAAAATTGTAACCCCCCTCAAAATTTGATGTTTTACGTTTCAAGTTACGTAGAATACGAAAATCGAATAAAAAAATTTCTGTCCGTCCGCCGTACGCCGTCCGCGGCACTTTTCTTAGCAACACTGGACCGATTTGGTTCAAATTTGGTATATAGGCTCCATTTGGGGTCTAGTTGTGCCGCGAAGCTTTTGGTTGATGTAGGTCACTTCTAAGGGGTGAAAATTAAGGGTTGAATTGTTCAAGAGTGCCCTAGCTCGAAAACTCTCGAAATAAAGGTATCGTTTTTTCACCAATTTTAAATAGTATTGAATTTTTAAAAATTTTTGAGACCACCCGGAGCTCTGTAGGACAAACCGTTCGGTCCCTACGAGTACTTGAAGGTTTTCCTTCGATAAAACAGAATCATGAGTGTGAATCGCAAAAGAGGTCTAATCTCCATTCAAATTTTATCGGACTAAAATGCGATCGCTGTTCATTTCTTCGATTTGTATACAGTTTTGCCTTCTGCGTAACCAGTAATCAAATTTCCATATGAAGCTTTCTATTTTTTGAATCGAGTGTGAAGCGTTCACTCTTCAGATCACTGATCAGCTGAGTGAGCTCCGAAGCCATTTTCAATCCTATTGAATGGAAGTGCTCTTCCAGGCGTCTCCAGCATTCGAGGAGATCTTCTTCACTCTTCAGATCACTGATCAGCTGAGTGAGCTCCGAAGCCATTTTTAATCCTATTGAATGGAAGTGCTCTTCCTGGCGTCTCCAGCATTCGAGGAGATCTTCTTCACTCTTCAGATCACTGATCAGCTGAGTGAGCTCCGAAGCCATTTTTAATCCTATTGAATGGAAGTGCTCTTCCTGGCGTCTCCAGCATTCGAGGAGATCTTCTTCACTCTTCAGATCACTGATCAGCTGAGTGAGCTCCGAAGCCATTTTCAATCCTATTGAACGCAGGAAGCTGAAATTTGAGAGGGAAGGTCAAGGGAGAATACAGATGGTGGTGGGTGCTATTGATGGAGAACCAGTGATCTATACAGAAGGGTGATCTATACAGAAAATAATAAACCTTTGAGCAATGATTTGCAGCGTTTTTAAAGTGTTTTAAGTGCTTGTAAAGTATTTATTTCAAACGAAGCATTTGAAGATAGGAGAAAATTAATACCGACCGAATAGAATGATTTCGTTTTAAGCTTTCAAAGGTCGATTCAGCAAGATCTCGGACAACTATAAACATTTCCTGAATATCATGGTGATACGATCAAAATTAGCAGAGATGGTTTGGCAAGGCAGGAGGGTAACTACGAAGGTAACTACTTTGTAGTCGTATTGATAAAACCCAAAGAGGTTGGATAATGGAGAGGAAAATTGAGATTTGGGAAGACTGGATGTCTTCAGTGCAATCTTCTGGTTTATTACTTTACTCCTCCTTCTATCTCCACTTCAATTCACCCTACGGGTTGGATGAATTTTCTCGAGCATATTGCAGACTGAAAGTGATTTCTTCGTTATGGGGCTCCAGGGAGTCAACGGTGGAATGTCTCGTGACGTCGGGACCACCTGCTCCGCCCTGATGATTACGAGGTAGAAGAGGATGGGGGGAAACGTCGATTCCCTACAGGTGGTTCGTATTGGTTGAACCACAGAGATGGGAGAATGATCGATTGAAACTCACAATGAAGAACTCTAATGGGTCTGAAAAAGCCAACTCGTAGACCTTATAACTCCTATTTATATCTATTTGCATTTAATTTAGAACTGGTTTCCAAGTCAATTTTCAATTCTTAAACATTCCCCAAAATCAAAATGAACATTTTCCGTACAAAATTCAAAACTTTTTGAACCAAAATAAAGAAATTACTAACCATTATAACAGATTTGCGAATAAAACGAAGAACATAAATATTGTTTTGTAGGGGAGAATGGGGCATTTGGCAGCCACTTATCTTTGTGACGTTGCCTCTTCTGGAGAAAATGGGATATTGATTTGATTTTTTCATGCTTGTTTCCCAAATTTAATGGACTTTCAGAACTCAACAAAGTTTTAAAGCTATAATCAAGTTACAATGATGTGGAGATCCAAAACCCAAAAAGTAGATAATGTCTGGCAATCGCCAAACCATTGGGTAATCCAGTCTACGTTGATGAGAATGCCAGCCATTTTCGGGAGTGCCCAAGAGTAGTGCGCAGCACTTTTCGTAGCAACCCTGGACCGATTGGGTTCAAATTTGGTATTTGGGCTCCATTTGGGGTCTAGTTGTGCCGCTAAGCTTTTGGTTGATGTCAGTCACTTCTAAGGGGTGAAAATTAAGGGGTTGAAATTTTCAAGAGTGCCCTAGCTCGAAAACTCTCGAAATAAAGGTATCGGTTTTTCACCAATTTTAAATAGGTAGTATTGAATATTTTAACCAGAGAGAGACCACCCGGAGCTCTGCAGGACGAACCTTTTGCTCCCTACGAGTACTTAAGGGTTTTCCTTTGATAAAACAGAATCACGAATGTGAATCACAAAAGAGATCTAATTGAATTTTCAGCTAACCAAAACGCGATCGCTTTTCGTTTCTTCGAGTTTTGCTTCCTTAGCAACCAGTAATCAAATTTCCATATGAAGCTCCCTATTTTTCGAATCGAGTGTGAAGCGTTTAGTTCTTTCTAATAAACTTGACTGTGAAGGTGTGAAGGCACTATGGTGTGGTAGGTAGTACCTACCAATGATTGGTAGGTAAAAAAAGTTGGTAGGTAAAAAAAAAAACTAAGAAATATATATGTGGTATCGTGCCGTCCCTAACTGGTTGCTAAGGTCGCAAAACTGAGAACAAATCTAAGAAACGAAACACGATCTCATTTTGGTCAGTTAAAATTTCAACTTCGACATACCTATTTCTTTTGAACGCGCAAAGATGCGCAAACCCGGAGATTGTGCCAAAACTGAGTTGAATGTAGACCTTAAGTGAGGCACATCACTTAGCACTGTTTTTCTACGCTGAATCGCGTGGTGAAATCCCTTTCTTGATTTGATTCATTTTACCACAAAAGTCACTTTTTGAGGTGTAAGTAAATCATCGATTTAATTATGAATGGTAATAAATCAATCCCAATAAAGTGTATTAAAATTGCGAGAGTTCATCGAACTATTCATGAAAATCGTGTTTAGCAGCACAAAGGAGAAATAATTCGTGAAGGAAACGACACGTGGAAAAAATTCTGCAGAAAATGGAGCGCGCGTTCGAAAAAAGTTCTCGAAGTAAAATATTCATAAAATTTGACGTAGAATGGGGGATGCGCCTGTTTTTTTTTAAATTTTTAATCGAAAGTAGACCTAATCCTGAGAATTTTGACTCCAGCCGTTCTCTTTTTGGATGAGTAGATCTTTTTCTATGATTTTTCGAAGTTTCGAATGTTTATGACGTCATGCGCCCCCCAGCCCACTGTGACGTCATAAACATTCGAAACTTTGAAAAATCATAGAAAAAGGTCTCCTCACGCTTGAAGGTCGCGGTTGGTGTCAAAATTCTCAGAAAGAGGTCTAGTTTACATTACAAATAACAATGATCAGTTTTTCCAACCCATGCGCACACCCGATTTGAATCTGCAATAAAAAATGGGGGTTCCCATTTGAAAAAACAAAATTGATCTTGGTTGCGCATAGTGGCGCAATCGCGCAAAATAGCAGCGCAATTTTGTCATTTTTGAATTCTACGCAAAAAATTATGAAGAATCTTTTTTTTCCACAATTAGAGAAAATACGGGGTCGGAGCGTAGTGCGTGGGGCATTTCTGACCAGTTTTGAATTGTCGAGTTCGTCACCAAACGGAGTGTGAAATCCAAATTTCAGACATTTTAATTTTACTTCCAAATTTTCGTGGAAGGACATGTTTCTTGTCGATTGAAATACTTTCCTAGTCGCCTTTCAGGTGGAATGAGGAACGTAGAAACGATGTGATCCACAATAAAATTCCGTTATCTCGCACGTGGACGGGAAAATAAATCATACGCGTAAAAAATTCAGAGTCCGGGAAAAAGGAGCGTTTACTGTTCTTATCCCGACCAACAAGTTTTATCGGTGATTTGCTATATCTGGGGGCATCCATCAGAAGCGGCTATCCCATGGCCGAAGCCCGCTTGTGCAATCCGATCAGATCGATGATCGCTCTAATAAAATTGATAGGGGCTGAAGGAGGAGGGAGGTAAAGGGTCGTTATTTTGATATTGAAAAAAACTCCTCTCACAGAACCCCCTTTCACGGATTATCGAGAGAAGTCCTTTGACCCAAACCCATATTCGAAGTGGGTCCCGATCGAATTACTCGAGAAAGCGAATTTCCGAGTCTCGCTCTTTTTATTGTGGATTACGGAATACGACTGGATCTGGCCGACTTTGACTAATGATTAGAAGGGAGTTGCAATGCCTGGATTAAAATATTAATTCATTACGCTTGAACAGTATCGTGACTTAGGTTCTATTGAATAATTTGCGTGCCTATGTGGTTATTCAGTGTTCTTTTCCAACTCCCAGACCAAGATTGTTAGAACAATGTTATTCATGCAGTGTGCCAAAACATGGTTCAAATAATTACAAAACTGTTTATTATTTTTGTGAATAGATCACCCATTCGCAAAGAACAAGGTCTTTCCAATGGTCTGTGTTGTCGTTAACTGAATGCTCTCCCTCCTCACCGTGAAAGCCCAAACCCTTTTCAGATTCGGATCCCCATTAAAGTCATCATAATTTCTTAGAAATGATGCGCAAACGAAAAGATTTCTTGCCTATATTATTTTGCGCCTCAAGAACTTTTTGAACAGTTTTAGTCCTAGGATTGAGCTGTTATTCCGTCTAGAGTAAATTTTTTAAATCAAGCATAAAGAAATCACAGTACTGTATTGAAATCTTGAAAATGTGTGCAGGTTAATGGATTCTGGTTCATTATTTTTGTGAATAGATCACCCATCCGCAAAGAACAAGGTCTTTCCAATGGTCCGTATAGTCTTTAACTGAATGCTCTACCTCCTCACCTTGAAAGCCCAGACCCTTTTCATATTCGGATCTCCAGTAAAATCATCATCATTTTTTAGAAATGATAGGTACAACGAAAAGATTCCTTTCCATTAATATTTTGTTTCCCAAGAGCTTTTTAGCAGTTTTAGTCCTGAGTTTGAGCTGTTATAACGTCTACAGTAAATTTTTGGAATCAAATATAAAGGTATCACAGTAATGTATTGAAATCTGGGAAATTTGTGCAGGTTTATGAATTATGGTTTATTATTTTCAATAACAAACCAATAAAAAAAACCTTTTGGATCGATTCAACGTTTCAACGTTTCAAGGTACGTAGAATCCAAAAATCGAAGAAAATTTTTGCCGTCGTCCGACGTACGCGGCATTCTCCTTGGTTAACATGGACCGATTATGAATTTTGATGAAATTTGATATGTAGGCTCCATTTGGGGATTAGTTGTTCCCCGAAGCTTTGGCTGATGTCAGTCACTTCTAAGAAGTGAAATTTATGGGCTGAAATTTTCATTTCTAAAACGTTCGTTTCATTGAGTTGTACTCAGTTTTACTTCCTTAGCAACCAGTAATCAAATTTCCTAATGAAGGCACCTACACCTATCTATATTGTTCGAATTGAGTGTGAACCTTTTATTTCTTCAAATTAAACTTGGTTGCGAAGCGAATATATGGTTGGTAGGTAGTGACAATGGCAAAACTGAGTTCTTTGTAGGCGAGTGATCTATACAGAAAAAAAGTTTTCCAAGTGGGTGAGGCACATAGCTTCCTCAAATCCATAACCCAATTGTATAGATGATACGATGCGTAGTAATAATTCTCAATACATCAATCTCTAAGTACCTTTGCGGCGTTTGTCATAATCGGACTAATAGCATTTTTCCAGCACGAAAAAACTTGATTTCCTTGAACATCAATTTGTCTTTAACCCATGACCCAACGTTGATCAATAGCCCTCGACCCGTATTTCCAAAAAGTGAAACGATAATCGATTTACATTGATCACAAATAAACTGATGATAGTAGTTATTCAAGGATAGTTCAGCTCTATCCCAACAAAAACGTACTTTCATTTTATCATCACTCATTTGCCGTATTCACCGTCTGCACTCCCTACAGGAGTTGAGTCCTCTTTGTGCCGGATTGTGGTCGAGCGATGGGTCAATTCCTGATTCACCTCGTTGCAACGGGGCGAGACCCGTTAATTAAAGGTACACTAAACCTCCTCATCGAGTGCGAGCATCAAATCAGGCACGAAACCCACTCGTTTACCCCCGACTGTACTCTAAATAACCCGCAGAGTTCTCCGGAATAATTCCAGAACAGAAGCCGATAGTGCCGCATAACGAAGCCAAATGGAATGGAAATATCAGATCTCGAATGAATGACGAATTATAACGGAATAAAGGGCGCACCGATCAATTCTAGGTGCAGGGTAAACAAAGTTTACAGTTCCATTGGCTCATTGGATCCCTTTGCCAGTTCTATTGGGAAATTTTGCGAGCAGTCTAATTCCGAAATGCGTTTTGATTTGTTAGTAATGCCTGTGGCAAGGATTTGCCCGTGACAGACAGGCAGTCACGAAACGGAAGTAAATCAAAATGCTCTAAAATCTAGTAAAAATGTTGATTTCGATAACCCAATTATTTTTGTTACTTGCTGCATGATGATTAGGTGTATAGAACCATTCGATGAAGGTAATAGTAAATAGTAATAGCTTAACATTTTCTACAAGAGTACCTCTCTGGGGATATATTTCATATTACATTATTCATTACCTCCACCTTACTTTAGACGTACACCTTACTTTACGTACCTTGAAACGTAAACCAACAAAATTGCTTCCGAATATACCAAGGTAGCGGAAGCTTTGGTTTCACTTTTCAAAGATGAAAAAAAAAGTTTTCCAAAACCAAAATTTTCACTCGCGTTTTGCGTTTTAGACCTTTTCAAACAATTTTGGTTCCGTGTCTGTTTGTCTGTGTGTCTGTCATGAAATCCTTGTAACGGGCATAACTATACGAAGTTATTGTCCGATTTCTATGACATTTCCAGGGATTGTGCGGGTTGGTGTGTAGACGGTCTCCTATGAAAATCATCATCCCCGGACTGATAGAAGCGACTGCGCATGCGCAAACGTGAATTCCTTGTAACGACCATACCTTCTACATTTTCCATCCGATTTCAATGAAATTTTCAGGGATGTTACAGATTAGTATTTAGATAATCCCCTATGAAAATCACCACCTTCGGACTGATAGTAGCCACTGCGCATGCGCGAACGTGAATTCCTTGTAACAGCCAGAACTTCCACATTTTCTACACGATTTCGATGAAATTTTCAGGGATTACGCGGATTAGGTCGTAGATGGTCCTCAATGAAAATCAAGGCCTTAAAATTTACATTTACGCATGCGCAAACGTAAAATCCTTGTAACAGCCGTCTATTCGTCGCCCTCTCAATTCTTCCCCCGCGTAATTTCACATGTGTGAAATAGAGTTGGAAATATTCTGATGGAATAACCAGCTCGTATTTCTACCCAATGATTCAAAATATAAATTTATTTTATTAATTAAATAATTATAATATAGATATGAATTGGGTATGGTTCAATAACAAAACGGAGTGTGGTTTATATCGATTAACTCTTTAATCGTATATGAGGTCCGAAATGAAATGAGAATGGATTTTGGGTATCAAGGGAAACCGCAAAATATTAAAATATGTGGAGAGATCACTTACCAGGAGCAAGGCAGGAAAGTGACTGAATGCCGAGCTCGTTCCCAGTCTAGGAGAGTAGGGACGCCTCCTCAGGCCTAGTCCGCGTAGCAGTTCGCGGAACTGCTACACTCCCCCTCTGGGTTTTAAAAATTTTGGAACAAAATTTTTGCGGGTGGTAGGATAGGTAGAGGTTGGATGGTGGTTAGTACAAAAATAATTCAGTAAATCAATCCTAGGGACCCTCGGCAGGGAAACCTTGCCTGACGCGCACCCGTAGCGCTTTGGTTGGCTGCCATGGAAGGTGCGTTCAAGCTGGACAAAACCTGCTGGCGACGTCGTAGACGTTCTCATTCTTGTTTGAATGTTTTTCAAACGTTTATGTTAATTTTTGTTAACATTTGTATTAACAATCATTTTGTTTTCAACATTTTTGTAATTAACATTTGTATTCTTGTTTTTTTTGCTTCCGAGTCTACCAAGGTAGCGGAAGCTTTGTTTTCACTTTTCAAGGACGAAAAAAAAAAGTTCTCCAAAATCAAAATTTCCACTCGCGTTTTGCGTTTTAGACCTTTCTGAACAATTTTGGTTCCGTGTCTGTCTGTCTGTCTGTCTGTCTGTCTGTCTGTCTGTCTGTCTGTCTGTCTGTGTGTCTGTCTGTCTGTCATGAATTCCTTGTAACGCGCATAACTATACGAAGTTATTGTCCGATTTCTATGAAATTTTCAGGGATTGTGCGGGTTGGTGTGTAGACGGTCCCCTATGAAAATCATCATCCCCGGACTGATAGAAGCGACTGCGCATGCGCAAACGTGAATTCCTTGTAACGGCCATAACTTCAACATTTTCCATCCGATTTCAATGAAATTTTCAGGGATGTTACAGATTAGTATTTAGATGGTCCCCTATGAAAATCATTACCTTCGGACTGATAGAAGCGACAGCGCATGCGCAAACGTGAATTCCTTGTAACAGCCATGATTTCAACTGTCCCCCAGGGGTCGCGGGTTCGAATCCCAGCCGAGGCTAAGTATTTTTTTGATCCAATCACATACATCTACTCACTTAGATTTTCATCCGAATTTGATGAAATTTTCTAGGATTGTCCAGATTAGCGTGTAGATGGTTCCCTATGAGGGTAGTGGAAGGTACTAAGAGATTGGTGTTTTGAGCTACTATGCATCGGATCATCTATATAATCGGGTTATGGATACGAGGAAGCTATGTGCCACACCCACTTGGCAGACGTTTTTTTTTTGTGATTGTTTTTAAATTGTTAAGATTGTTGCTTGAGGCTCCCGGCGTACTTGATGACTTTGGGTGGGTCATTCGGCTGGATGGCCTTCCAATCTTGTTCCATGTTCCCGTTTACGTTTCTTGGGCATGTAACACAGTTTGATATACGTGATTAATATTATGATTGTAGTTCTTTTTTTACAAATAAAACTTAGGTAATGTTTTTTTTTTTTTTTAGTTTTGATTAATACGTTTTTTGTTTTTGTTATGTCACATCATGTTGGTTCTGGGAATGGTTTCAACTGACTGACGTGTTGTGTCTTAACATCGTTGTTGTCTATTTTGTTTACCAGTCTGTATGTGACCGGCGATAGAACCTTGTCAACTATGTATGGTTCACTGTATCTGTAAGTTAGCTTCGCGTTTACATTGTTTATTTTCGAGCTCAGGACATATTGGCGGATGAGAACCTGATCTCCTTCTTTGAAAGTGTGTGGGGTATGGATCTGATCGTAATATTTCTTTCGTCTTTCCATTGCCCGTTGCAAGTTGTGGCATGCTTGTTCCCATACTGCTTGTTGGTCAGTTAATGGGTATTCGTCAATGGGTTGTAATCCCCAAACCAACTGAATGGGAGTCGGGGTTTCTCGGCCTAAAAACAATTTTGCTGGCGTAAAGCCATGACTGGTATGTTTTACCGAGTTGAATCCTAGTTGTAGATATTCAAGATTCCGATCCCATTGGGTATGGTCGTCGGCATGGTATGACGTCAGAGCTGCCTTTAATGTTTTAATTTGCCTTTCAGCCAAGTTTGGGTTTGGGTAGTGTACATGTAGGGGTTTCATGCACATTCCATGGCTGAGCAGGAAATTGTTAAATGCGTGGGAGCGAAATACAGAATGATTGTCTGTGCACATATATTTGTAATATCCGAACTTACTAAAAACATTAGTTTGTAATGCCTTTATTATTGTATCGGAGTTGTTTTTCTTCATGGGCATGAAAAATGAGAACCTCGAGAAAGCGTCTACAGCGATCAAAATGTAGACATTTTGACCTTTCGTTCTCGGCAAAGGACCCGCCACGTCACAGTACAATAACTGATTCGGGCGGTCCGTAATTTTTGCGGACATATTGCCATACGTTCTATTATGGTGTTTGGCCCGCGCACAGATGATACAATTTGCTACCCTTGTTCTAATTTCGCGATCGATTCCTGGGTAGTAGAAGTGTTGTTTGATGTTTTCTACGGTTTTTAATTGTCCCATGTGTGAGCCTAAGGCGGAATCGTGATAATACGAGAAGGTCAAATCTATTAGATTAGAGGGTAGGCATGGTTTTGGTTGTTTGCCTGGAATAGTATAAAACAGAATGCCTTGTTTGACTGAGTAATTTGGCACTGTTTCCTTTCGTTGAATGCGCGTTATTATCGGCCCCAACGTTTCATCAGCGTGTTGATGTTTACTCAGTCCTGCAAAAAGGCAGGGTACTGATCGAGTAATAGGAAGGAGGGTGACGAAGTGGGGATCACTTGAGAAGGATTGTTTTCAAGCGATGAACGCTTCACCTTTGGAGCGAGAGGGACAGTAGCTCTTTTACTCTCTGTCTCATTTCGCTGTATTTTCCCTTTCACGAGTTTGCCGTGTTCCCGTGAGGCTGGGGAAGTTATTCCTTTTTTCTTCGATTTTAGTGGCATTTCGCCGGCCCATTTCGCAAGTTCGCTGAATGGGATTTCGGCGGGGGTTGGCCCAGCGCGTGACAAGTAATCTGCTATCGAATTTTCTCGGCCACTGAGATGTTTCAGGGTGAAATTGTAATTCATCAGCTCCGATTGCCACCGCTGTACTCTTGGTGATGCATGTTGTAGCGTTCTTATCGTAGCTACTGCTTTTGCATCTGTGTATGCGTAGAAATGGTTATGAGCTAAGTAGGTGGGTCCGAATTTCCTTATGGCGTATAAAAGGGAAAACGTCTCCAGCTCATATGTACTCCATTTCTTTTCTTGTTCGTTGAGCTTTCGCCCGCTATAATACACAGCCGTAAAACCGTTGTCAGTTTGCTGTGCGAGACAGGATCCTATTGCTGCGGTACTCGCGTCAACGAACAGGTGGAAAGGGCGATTAAAATCTGGTAATTGCAGCACTGGAGGCGTAGTAAGTCGTGCTCTGAGGGTTTCGTAGGCCTGTTGACACTCAAGCGACCATTCAAATGGTATATTTTTCTTTCTGAGTGCGTTCAGGGGTGCTGCAATTTTAGCATAGTCCGGTATGAAACCTTGAAAAAAATTTACTGCACCGATGAACTGAGATACCTGTTTTGGAGTTTGAGGAGCTTGAATTGCAAGTAACTCCTTTATCCTATCCTCTCCTATTGTCACCTTACCATTCGAGACCACATGCCCTAAAAATTGGATCTCTTTGGTTCCAAATTTGCATTTTTCTGGGTTTACAGTTAAATTTGCCCTCTCTAGTCTCTTGAGTACCTCCCGTACATGGTCTTGGTGCTCTCGATTTGAGTTGGAGAAAATTAGGAGGTCGTCGAGATACCATACCAAATATTTCCCATGTAAATCGTGGAAAATTTGCT
Organism: Apolygus lucorum; assembly: GCA_009739505.2. Taxonomy (NCBI): domain Eukaryota; kingdom Metazoa; phylum Arthropoda; class Insecta; order Hemiptera; family Miridae; genus Apolygus; species Apolygus lucorum. The sequence continues at coordinate 25,995,127 of CM019180.2, read as the reverse complement.
CCATCAATATACTAAGGACACCACCACCAGTTTTAAGGCCAAATGGTACTCGTTTCCACGTGTAGGTGGCAAACGGTGTTTTGAAGGCAACTAGTTTTTTGCTAGATGCCGTTAATGGGATTTGATGGTATGCACTATTCAGATCTATTAGGCTGAAGTACTTTGCACCATGCAAATGCGTCAATAACGATTGTATGGTAGCAAGTGGGAAATCAATTCCTTCGATTAATTGATTTAGAGCTCTATAGTCCGTCACCAGACGGTATCGAGGAGGAGTGTCAGGGGAATCTGGTTTTTTTGGTACTAAAAAACAGGGTGCTGTACTTGGTGCTGTGGTTCGTTCTATAACTCCCGTCTTCAACAGTTTATGTATTTCATCTTTCATGATTTGTTGAAGTGCTGGGGAAGTTTGATACACAGGAGGGGGTCGGGGCAAACTTTTGCCAGGTAACAGTTTTACCTCGTGCATGATACATGAAGTTTGTCCCAAATTTTTGGTCAGCACCTGGGGAAATTCTCGTTGTAACTTATCTGCTAGATTGCTACTCCGTTGCACTGTGGTTATTTTAAGGGTCATGTTTGTTTCTCTGGAGGCTTCTACCAGCTTGATCTTCTGTTGTGGGTCGAAATTGAAATGTATTTCATTTTCGGGTATGTTAACAATGATCTGGGCCTTTCTAATGAGATCGACGCCCAAGATCACCTGTTGTGCTAGATTTGAAATCAGGTAAAAATCGTGCACCCATGATTTATGTCCTATGTGGACGGTCAATGCGACCTTTTGGTTGCTGGTGACAATTTTTCCGTCACCCATTGTCAAACTGAGGGTTTCGCACGTTGTAATCTTTGTTGATTTGTTATGTATTCGGGTATCGTAAAACTCAGTGTTCAATGCCGAGATCGAAGCACCTGTGTCTAACAGTGCATGAATCTGCTGTCCTTGTAACGTTACTGGTACCATAGGACTACTACATCCCGAAACATATTTGAAAATTGAAGATATATGATGTTTGTGGTTGTTTTTCTGTTTAAGATGTTTATCGTCGGATAAACTTTTTTTATGTTTGAAGTTCACTAGATCTGTTTTCCTATTTTCATCTGCTTTTTTAGTTTTTTGCTTAGTTTTGGATTGGCGTGACATTGTGCTGAACGATTGTTTAGCTAGAGGAGATGCCTCTGGTGTTACGCCCTGGGGACTCTTTCTTTCTCCGTTTTTTGCTGATGCAATATTTTTATACGTTTTTTGGAGATTTTCGGAGTGGTTTGAGGGAAGAGTTGGTTTGTAAGCGCATCGCTGAATCCTTAAAGTGTGTTCCACAGTTTGGATCAGCGAGCTCAACTCTTCCCTATTTGTAGGTGCCATTTGGAAACTGCAACACTGACGTGTCGTTGTGTTGACATTTGCTAGGAGGATCTGGATAATTTCTGCTTGTTCAAAACAGTTTATGATCGCATGGAACCGAAAAATATCCTCTACATAATTTCGCAGAGTCTCATGTTGACCTTGAGGCCTATGTAGATGTTTTAAGGTCAGTTCTGGTATGGTTATAGGAGGTAAGAATTCTTTCTTTAGCCTCTGATAAATTGTATCATAATTGATAACCGAAGTATCTCTCAGCATTGTTTTGAGATAGCTGAACTGAGGCTTTAAAACAAGTCTGCGAACTACCTCATGCATATGTGTCGGAATCAAATCATTAAGTTCCGACATTGCAATGAGGAAACGAACTACCGATGTCGGATTAGTGGGTGCGAAGAAAGGGATTCTATTTATAGCCTCGTCGTAATATCTGGGGATATCAGACAAAACCATTACCCTGTCTCTTGCAACTATGCTGTCAATTTGTGACTGCATTTGAGCTATTGTTGCAGCATATTGTTGTTGGGAGATTAAAATTTGTTGTTGCATTAGCTGTATCATCTTGGTCATGGACTCTGCTAATGCTACAATTGCTGGATCGGATTTGATGGGGCTCGGGGTCTGCATGTTTAGTGAGATATAGGAATGTTGTAGCTGTGAGCTGTTACGCTCGATTTCGTTCTCTGCTACTAACGTTCTATCTAAACAGATGTGAATCAGTTCCTTCCTGATTCAAGTTATTTCTCAAATGATTTGATTGGATGATCCCAAGGCCGAGGTTGTTGATACCACCGGGGATCCGAGTGTTGTTTGTGTCGATTCTTTGTACTAGGACGGGACGAGGGGGCCGCTATTGACAAAACCGGCGACCCGAGTTGTTTATATGTAACGTTATCTCGCTCGATCGTCGGTCTCACAGAGATAAGTCAAGTAAAGTCAGTTTTATTTGTCACCTTGAATTAAAATCTGTCAACGGTAATCAGTGTACACAGCTTAATTATAGGTAATTCATAGGCGGCTCAATTGATACCCGCGTTCCCGATTTTATTTATACCTAGGTACGTTAGGTAAGTTAAGGTAGTGGAAGTAATTGTAATTAATCACTTTATAGTTGAATATGATATGTAATTAATTAATTTCTTTGTAAATGCTGGGCCCTAAAAGAGAAAAGGATTATGGATCTTGTTGATTAATGTTGAATGAGAAAAGGGTTGTGATCCAGTCCAGTTCTATTTGCAAAGTTTTTTATTATTATTATTTTATTTATTTATTTTTTATTTTTATTTTTTTTTTAATTAAAAAAAAGTTTTGTAAGTGGTGCGTGGATTTGAAAAGCTCGCTACCATGAAATAGAGTTGGAAATATTCTGATGGAATAACCAGCTCGTATTTCTACCCAATGATTCAAAATATAAATTTATTTTATTAATTAAATAATTATAATATAGATATGAATTGGGTATGGTTCAATAACAAAACGGAGTGTGGTTTATATCGATTAACTCTTTAATCGTATATGAGGTCCGAAATGAAATGAGAATGGATTTTGGGTATCAAGGGAAACCGCAAAATATTAAAATATGTGGAGAGATCACTTACCAGGAGCAAGGCAGGAAAGTGACTGAATGCCGAGCTCGTTCCCAGTCTAGGAGAGTAGGGACGCCTCCTCAGGCCTAGTCCGCGTAGCAGTTCGCGGAACTGCTACATGTGTCACGTGAGAATCTCAAATCTTATACATTTTATCACCAGGCCCCAATAGCTCAGAGGTAGCGAATTGGACTCCTATCTAGGTGTCCCGTGTTCGACTCCCAGCCAAGCCAAGAAATTTTTTGATCCAATCACATCTTTAACCTTTGACACTGTGCTCAAACCCCAAAAGATTCTTACAACTCACATTTTTCATCCGAATTTGATGAAATTTTCTAGGATCGTCCAGATTAGCGTGTTTTGAGATTAACTACCATGCATCGGATCATCTGTATAATTGAGTTATGGATACGAGGAAGCTATGTGCCACACCCACTTTTTTTTGGGGGGGGGGGGAAGAAATTTTCATACTTGGTCGATTTCATTATTGAAAATAATAAACCAAAATGTAAAACGCTGCAAATTATTACACAACGGTTTACTATTTTTTAGAGCAGCTCTGAGTGGTTTCATACGATTTTAAAAACATCACTATGTTAGAGTTTACGGTGCCTTCTTAACAAAATTCGGCCCTTCGTTTCAGCGGAAAAAAATACGAAAAATTCTACAAATGTTTATACAACGGTTTATTAATTTTCTACAGAGATCACCCATCTGCATAAGATCGCATCTGCTGAAATTTGCCTCTCTTCCGTCAGTGATAATTGATATATATGCTATTCTCACTCATGTTTTTGAGTTTCATTCGTCCAACCTACGGAGTATCGGAGACAAGACCCCCGTTCAAGAGCCCTTTCAAAGGACTAGTTGTAAATAAAATACGGAGAAGCTGGGTGATTTCATTTTTTTCTACAATATGTTTATTTTTTGAAACTAGAATGTAAACAATATAGTAGCTTCTGGGTAACTTGGCGATGAAAACGAGAGATTGATATGTGCAGAGTGTACGAGAATGTCTATTTTCAGTTGTCCGCCAACTAAAACAAAACTGCCCAACCTCCAACCCTAGTGAGCGAATTTTCCTCCTTGCTCCGCGTAGCTGAAGAGATACCTCCCGAATGATGGCAAATCCTACTTCAACTTTCAGCAAACCTGTCAGTTGGGAGTACGGTTCCACTTCTCACCCATCACAAAAGCTGCTCGCTTTAGAAAGACTCCGAATTATTTTTCCAAAGCCCCGTCACAGGAACTGACTAAGTGTGAATGATCCTCGATGGTCGATGATCCTCGATTGAGTAATCAAGTAATTAGTTATCCTCGTTAAGCGATCAATTGGTCCTACAAAGCTCAGGGTGAAATAAAAAAATCTTGAAAATTTTGGATGTTTTAACAGAATGAAGAAACAATAAAGTTTTCGAGCAAGAGTGTGTTGAAAACTTTTTTTCCCACTTTTTTCCCCTTTGAAGTGACTGACACTTGGCTGATACTTGGGATTCTACATTTACAGTGAATTGTGCATTCAAGTACTTACTGACCTAATTTTAAGATATTATTAATGATTCAGTCGATGAACATATAAAAATATGAATGAACCTATGAACTACCTGAATGACTGAATAAACTGGGATTGTTTTGGCTATTTTCTAAAAAGTAGGAATTCAAGTTTTCAGGAAAGGTTCCTACCGTCAAGTTACCCGAGTTTCTGTTGAGCAGGAAGTTGAGATGGTGATGGAGGTGGAGGTGTAAGAAGCAGCTGGCCAAAGTAGTTAAGGAGCTTTCAAGGGCTTCTAGGAGGATGTGGTTTCGCATCTCCCCGACAGGGCAGTGAAATTAATGAGTCCGTAGATCTGAAGGCCGAGCGGGGACGAGTGATTAGAAGCCTCAAGCCACCGCCTCCACATCAGTGGCCACTTCGCTTTGAAATGTTGGAGTGAGTCTGCTGAGCCGTTGGAATAGAAGGGTGTATAGGTCCCAGTCTAAAGACACGCACATGCTCGTCTGTATCATTAAAAATGAAAAGAACCTTCCAGAGCGTGTCAGTAAATTACATTCATGAAGTATAGAAAACTGAAATTTATTTTATACATTAAAATTTATTTATATGAAATTGACTAGGTTTGTACGATAAGGGAACATAAATAAGACGAAATTGCGGTTTTAGCAAATGGGCTCCTAAGATTTGCAGTGCTCACTCTCAAGCACCTATGAGCCATTGTTATTAAAAGTCGTTTTCCCCCGACTTCATCACTATTATTTTAGAAACTTTCTCACTTCACACAATTTTAAATTCCAATATTTGACTTGAATATAATATGTGATTTAGATCAAAAATCGAATCACGTTTCAAGTTTCTCATGACAATTAGTTAGGTATTCAGATTCATTCGGCAGATTTGAATAAGCGCACTGCAAAATTTCAGCTTCTTGGTGTCATCAGATGCAAATTTAGCTCACCCAGCTGATCTGAGCGGAGCTCAGTTTGTTTTTCAGCCTCAACAGTCTTGAATACGTGCCCTGTAAAATTTCAGCTTCTTAGGGGCCACCAAGTGCAAATTTAGATCACCCAGATGATCAGGGAGGAAGATTTCATTTGATCACCTTAAATTTGGCTCATTTCCGACAGAGAGCGTTCATGTGCGAGTCTCACTCGTGTTTCGGACTCACCACGTCCATCCCTCAGAGTTAGGGTTCGTAAGGGTTGCGATCTGTCAACTGCCTTCCCTAAGGACCAGGGAGTGGTGAGGTGGAGGGGGGTTCGGGTGCTAGGGGCTGGATTAGCTGGGCCCACGTGTCCTGATTAATTTCACAGTAAACTCGTATTTAATCATCGCGTGTTTGACCATCTTGTAGTTTCATTCGCTCGAAAAAAATTGAACACTATCTTAAATTGATGAAAAAAAGTCATTGTTTTGTACTATTTATTACAATTAACTTATAAACATTTATTAAATCTAAATAACTATAAACCTACCAAAACCTTAACTTATAACTAAAAACTATAACTAATTCACTTATAAATTACTACTACTAATTATTGCTACAACTAAGTAGTAACTACTACTAATTATGAGCTAACACCTAACTACAAAGGTGTTAGGTAGGTACCTGCTTCATTGGAATCTTGTTTCTCTAAAAAAAACCAGCTTTAGGTAGATAATGAGCAAGCATGATTGTAATCTCTCACATTAAGGGGCAAAGTGGTGAAATTTGGGCCACTCAAGGGACACATTCCCCTCTCTCAAGCTGCCAGAAATCTACCCGTCTTCAGTCTTCAGTGAGAGCTCCAACCAGCAACCCAGTATTTTTTCTTTCAAATTATTCATTATTAATATAATCAGTGGCCACTTTTAACAAATCCAGAGTCAGTGCAGTGTTTGTCCAATCCAGTGAAAAAGGACATTCTCCATTGGTTATCCACTGCATTGAGGAGGTATCCTCAGCTATATTGTGTACGTCTGATGATTGGGACGAACTGTTTGCCAAAGCTAACCATGACATGGGAATGATGTTTGGTTGGATGTCGGCGAATACCTTGAGCTTGAATATCAATAAAACTAAATACCTGGTACTGTCAAACTCCCCTAGCAAAGCAAATGTGAGTCATGATATAAAAATACATAGTTGCAATAAAGGGGGTGCTACATTGTGTACTTGTCCCAAAGTTGAAAGAGTAACCTCAGCGAGATATTTGGGCGTGATTATCGACGAAGACCTCAGATGGGATGATCACAGTTCGTCACTAGTCAAAAAAGTCTTGAGATTGGGTTATTTTTTCTATAGCGTCAGGAATTGTCTCGACTTTAAATCCCTCGTAATCCTGTACAAATCCCTAGTGCAGAGTTTAATAAGCTTTGGTGTGCTTGTCTGGGGAGGAACCTTTCCATCTTTATTGAATCCTCTGACAACATCTCAAAAGACCATTTTGAAAATTATAGCTGGGAAACCCAGACGATTTCCCTCGTGTGATTTATTCTCAATCGTTAAGGTGTTCACTGTCAGGCAGATATATGTCAAGTCAGCCCTTATGTTTTTCCATAAACACCCAACTTACTTTGTGTATGGTGGTGTACAAAACAGCCCCTACTTGTTTCGCCTTGCCACACAGGCAGTTGTCCCCTTACCTCAGTCTCGTTTGAAAGGAACTGTACGGCACATTTATCACAGCATGCCTCTATTGTTGAGAAATGCGACCCCAGACATAGCATGCCCCACAAGTTTCTCTAGAGCAACTTATAAGAAGCTTGTCTTCAGTTGGCTGATATCGCGAGGTTATCGTGGCTGCGAAAATTTATTTACCAGCGTATACGTAGTATAGAATAATACCTGATGCTAATTAACAGTAGTTGTTATGTAAGCAATGTACAATTGTTCTATCTAGTAGTAAATTTAATATGTAAGCAATGTATAATAGTTCTATCGAAGCGAAATTTGTACAAAATGTAGTGGACTTGAGAGTTTACTCCCCCACCCAGCACGGAACTGTGTTCTTTGGAGTGGGGTAGTTCCTGAACACCATGATTATTGTACAGTACAAATAGTTCATTTATTTTTATGATTATGATATTGTGCTTATATATTTGCAGGAATAAATTACTTTTCATTTCATTCATTTCATTTCATCCTTCTATCTCAACTATTCTCCATCACAAGGTAAAGAAAAGTCCAATAGAAATTAAATTGTCATCAAAGTTTGTTTATCATGCTTGCTCACCTCAGTTTTGATTGTAGGTAGGGAATTTGCCTCAAATTGCCCCTATTTCAAGAACAGTCATGGGAAAATCTATAATTAGGAAATTAATTTTCGTCGATAATGAATGGTTGGTCCAACTGAGCCCTCAGTGGTGTCAAAAATTCTTTAAAATCGTCACTACTTTGAATTAATGATAAAGCAATAACTGTATATCAAAAGTTTTCGAGATGGAGCGTTTTGAAAACGTTTTCCCCCAATTTTTACCCCCTTAAAGTCTGTCGACCAAAAGATTCGGCGCACAACTAGACCCCAAAAGTAGCAGTTATGCCAAATTTCATCAAAATCACTCCTTGGGAACTGGACAGAAAAAAAAACCAAAAAACATTTATTAGATTTTTGGATTCTACATAGGTACCTTGAATGTAAACCGTCAAATTTTGATTACATATCTGAGACCCATTTGCACGCTGAAAGTAACTAAGTAGGTACTGAAACACAAACTGTTCCTTTTATCTTCAAATTCCAACTTTGTATTCACACAATCAGACGATCCCCAAATCGTTTCATAAAGTGGCTCATTATCCTCATCGAGAGCACGAATTTTCCAAAGAATGCGGTTCCCTTTAAGAACAAAAGGCAAATAATAACCAGGCTCCAAGATTCTTGAACGGACTGTTCCTATAGGTAAACTTTTTTCTCTTTACTGATTCGAAGTCCTCGCTCTTTTCCAGATCTTTCTAATTCCTTCATTGTTCCTGACAGACGTGGTTAAAGGACTTGAAGCTATATCAGCGTAGGCCATGCGAGAGCCGATTATAACTTGAACCACCAGCGTTCGAGATCTTCTTAACATCGTTCAATGCATTACCCATACTGAACGAAACAAAAAGTTACAGAGAATCAGTTCGAATTGATTGACTTTGACCAAATGGACAGGGAGTCGACCTGATGCTATGTTCAAAGCGGACTAGGTGCTATATCGAGAAGTAATGTTTTTAATTTAATGTTGTTAAATATGTTATTATAAATGTTGTTAAAGATTTTAGAACCCTATTAAACTTACTTTTGGTCCAACCGTCGTACTAAAAGCTTAAAAACGAATAATATGAGTGTACATAATATTATTAAACTTAGAGGACTCAAAACTATTTTTGATCTGCAAATGGAGAGCTTTCTAATATTTGATAGAGAGGAATCAAAAACAGTTAGTGTGTTTTTTCTGAACTAACTGAAGAAAAATAAATTAATGATACACACATTTGGAATCATCGCAGAAATTCCGTAAGGAAATAACGTTCAAAAATAACTTGAAATACATTCAAAGTTCGTTAATTTAATCCGACTACGCAAAAGGAGGTGTTTTTAAATAATGATTTTAATCAAGTTTATTGTAAATCGAATGTTGAAATCCTAAAATACATAATCATTTGTGAACAACTCTGAGTGTGTCCTCGGCCTAATTTCCAACGTCGTTACGCATTCTCTGTCAACCGGCACGAGCAAGGGAAAGCCTACCTGATTCAACTGTAGAGCTATCGTGTAGAATATTCTAGTATCAGGCTTCGAGGACGACTCGCAGGTTCTGCGGTCTGAGGTTTCAGTCGATTTCTCCTAGCTCCCACGGTCTCATACCATACGAAACAACTTCATTTTTGAACCTGGGTTGCTATACAGCAAGTATAAAAGCAAATTCGGAAAGCTATAAATATAGTAGGAGCATAAACGTTATAGGTAGTCATTACTTCTTTCTTCAACGCATCAAGAAGGTATTCGCCTAGGCTCCGAAAAAATATCCTAGGGACCGAAACCATCGTTAGAATACAGAAAAATAGCCATTTTCGAACTCTACCTACACAAAAAAAATTTTAATTTTGAAACTATTTTCTACATTTCGTCGCCAATAATGCAAAAACGCTTATCCCATCTTTCCGGAATTTGAGTTATACATAATGTTGGAAGCCGAATTCTACGTTCTAACGACCAGTTTTATCTGTAGTTTGGATATTAGTCACTGATAGCTCAAAAATTGACTTCCAATACAAAATTCAGCTGATTCAACAAGCTGAGACAAAAATAATAATTGATGTTACCTTGATTTAAAATTAAAACCGATGATGCGCAATAATTTTCGTATATTCCTCTGTCCATGGGATCCTAAGGTCCCCTGTGGGAAACCGTACCCTAACTTTTACTCATTATGAAAAATTGTTATTTCCGCAAATAATTGGTCTTTTTAGGACCCCTAATGTAAAAACTTCCAAAAAGTTTGAAAAAAAATTCCACTGGTGCTATGTGAATTGGAAGGTGAGGAAGATTACGCTTCATCAACCATCCATTACCAACATGGTTAGCAAGTTTAGTGAAAAGGACCAAAGGGACTGGGACGAGCTACGGTTCACCCCAGCCATCCCCTAGTGCCCAGTGGAAGGACACCTACACTGCCTGCCGATCTGCTAACAGGGGTGGCGCCAAACTCAGTAAGCAACAAGAAAAAAATCCCACAGGAGCTATGGGAATTGGAGGGCTGCTATGAGATGAAACTGGCGAACATTTATGTTCTTCAAGTAATAATTACGTAAAGAATTATTCATCGTGAACAAACTGAACAGGTGAAAACATCATCTTTTGGTAAGAATTTGTAATTTTTTTTGAAGATAAAAATATAGGTTATTGTTAAAATCTCTGTACAAAGACTACTCAAAAATGAATGAGATCACGAATTTATCATAAGCCTGAAAGTAGGGGAAATAAGAGAGGGCAAAATCGCATTGCGAAACCATGCCCCTGGAAATAAGAGGGGGCAAAATTGCATTGCGAAACCATCCCCCTGGAAATAAGAGAGGGCAAAATCGCATTGCGAAACCATCCCCCTGGAAATAAGAGGGGGCAAAATCGCATTGCGAAACCATCCCCCTGGAAATGAGAGAGGGCTAAGTAGGGGGAATGAGAGAGAGGAGGGCTTTGTGTAATAATTTGCCCTCGCAAATTATGCCATGAGAGAGGGCAAAAACCATGAGAGAGGGCCAGGTCGTGCATGCCCGCCTTCGAGAGTGCACCGAAACAGTTTGCTCTGAAAATGGTTCTTTGCACTGCCCCTCCGAGAGAATGCCGCAGTTTCGATGCCCCTACGCTGGCTTCTGAGAATAGCATGCTCTTAAACTACCATCTCTGCGGGAATGCAAAGGCCGGAGTTTCGACGTCCCCACGCCGCTTTTTGGGAGTGGCATGTTGGACCCCTAAGCTACCTGAGATAGAGGGCAAAATTCATCTTGATACGTACCATCAAGTGATACCTATCACCCCGCGGGAATGCAAAGGCTGCAGTTTCAAAGTCCCCAAGACACCTTTTGAGAATGCAAAAGCCGCAGTTTCTATTCCATTACGCTGGCTTTTGAGAATAGTATGTTGGTCTCCTAAACTCCGTGCAAAGGCCGGAGTTTCGTCGTCCCCCCGCCTATACATATCAGAGAGAGAGGAGTGGGTGTTGAAATACAGGTGGAATGATAGAAAGTTCGTCTCAATTCCCGACAATAGCAAGTACAATCCTACATCCATTGTACCCAAAAATTTAATACTTGGCCGAGTGGGTACTCTGAGTTCATGGAGACGAGTACGACATGAATATTATGTACTCTCAACATCTTCAAAACAAACCCTGTACGTATATTGTTGGTCAGACATACAGAGAATCGAAAAACATAAATAAGTGTGGTTAATCTGAGTTAGGGGTGACAAGGAGAGTATTTTATTTTTTTAAGGTTTTTATTGAAATTTTTAAGCAAGCTGTTGATTGCATAATCATGCTGCGCCACACCCACAAGGCTGATTGCTCTCTCATAAATATCTAACATTTCAATTTTATTACTATAGCCTAGGTACCATAGCTTTAAGTAGTGTTTTCTTTGAAAATTCGCCCATTACTTATACTTCATGAATGAACTTTTTTGAACACTCTCTGACACAGGCAGCGCATTCCAACAACACCAAAGGCGATATTGGGAAGGGAGATCGGGGTTTCAAGGATTTTCACAGAGTCACCTGTGAACTTCTATGATTTTTATCAAGTGAAATTCCTGAGAAAAGGAAATGAGAACTAAGGAAAATTGCGGTTTTATTTTGATCGAATATCGGGTAATGGGAGAAGCGCCAAGTCGTGCTATTTACGTTCAAATGAACTGAGAAGTTTGCCACTACTCCTAACATTTTCACTTAACAAGTTGTTTTAACTTAAAATAAAAAACAGAATTGGAGAATTAGGGTATTAATGCTCATGAACGACCAGACATGTGAAGCCAGAATATATGACAAGCGGGTTGACAAAGTGATATCGCGTGATATCGATGATAAGTGGTGGCGCATGCGCAATGCGTGCTGATGGAAGACACTGTTCCTAATCAGTCATGTTTGAGCTGAAGTCAACAGTCGGATATCAAGCCATCCCGTAGGTACCTATACAATTTGGAATAAATTACTTGATGTTTTCATAGGTACAGGCGTCCCTTTTCACCCATCGTTTTAATATTTAATTTTTACTAGTTGAAAACAAGTCGCTATATCATCGGTAAATAAATCGATATTTAACGATAATATCGGTTCTCTACATCGAGATATCAAACGTAATTTTATATATTGATATATCGTTCCCATCCCTATATTATGCTTAACATCACTTAATATTTTTATGTTATGATCCAAAATTTGGTTTCCTGAGGTTTTCAAGATGATGACTTCAAGAATTTATATGGCTAAGCCTTTAATTAAAACCCCTCCTAGGTGTGTAAACCCAAATACACCCCTTCAAAATACCTTGTTATAAACCGACCATCCTCCGCGACATAATTAAGTTGAACGACATAGACATTAGAGATGGGTTGTTCTGTATCAATCTGATACTTTGTCCCAGTGACTGGAAAGTAGCAGGTACTCTCAAATGTGACAAGCCGAAAGTATCAGAGACTGCGGTCACATCGTGTAGGTGTTACCGTTTGCTCTGTTCCCTCGTACCTTTCATTTTCGGTCCAGTCCCAGGTATTTTCCTGGTGGCTCTTCAGTTTCCTCTTGCTGTCACAACCACTTTTCAAGTCACAATCGCATCGAGCAGTCACATCTTCGGCCACTGCGCCTGCACCCTCGCACCGTCCTTGCGTTCGCGTCCTGCTCCCATTCCCCCCTTCCCCTGCCGTCCTTCTTCTCCTTCCTTTCTTTCGGATTCTTTTCTTTGGGACCACCCTCCAATTCATAGGGGGCCATCCCTCCATCCATTTCGTTGGGGACCATCCTCCAATTCATAGGGGACCATCCTCCAATTCATAGGGGACCACCCTCCAATTCATAGGGGACCACCCTCCAATTCATAGGGGGCCATCCCTCCATCCATTTCGTTGGGGACCATCCTCCAATTCAAGGAGGACCATTCCCGAGTTCCTTGGGGACCACCCTCCCAATTCATAGGTGGCCATCCCACCATCCATTTCGTTGGGGACCATCCTCCAATTCAAGGGGGACCATTTCAAAATTCCTTGGGGAGTACCCTCCCAATTTATAGGGGACCATCCAAATCGTTGGGACCATCCTTCAATTCATAGGGGACCACCCTCCCGAATCATAGGGAACCGTCCCACCATCCAATGATCCCCAACTATTAGGATGGTGGGATGGTCCCTTATGGATTGGGAGGTTAGTCCCCAAGCAGTTTGGGAACGATCCCCTATGAATTGGAGGGTGGTCCCCTATGAATTTGAGGGTGGTCCCCTATGAATTGGAGGATGGTCCTCAACGAAATGGATGGAGGGATGGCCCCCTATGAATTGGAGGGTGGTCCCCTATGAATTTGAGGGTGGTCCCCCATGAATTGGAGGATGGTCTCAACGAAATGGATGGTGGGATGGCCCCCTATGAATTGGAGGGTGGTCCCCTATGAATTGGAGGGTGGTCCCCTATGAATTTGAGAGTGGTCCCCTATGAATTGGAGGATGGTCCCCCGGCTGAAATTCGCGAACGACGATCAGAAAAAATTGACCCAGTCTTTGAAAAAACTTGGCTCATAGGAACATTTGTGACAAGTATCAGGTAAAAGTATCAGGTACCAAAAAGTAACAGGAACAAGTTGCTCCTGTGACTCGAAAAACCTGTCACAACCCATCTCTAATAGACATACTATTTAAGTTGAACGTGGATACCAGTAAACCACTTCTCACGCGCCGGGAAATATCAATTTATCAACTGACGTCCCGGCATAATAATAACTGGAGTATCACGAAACCCAATTTATGAGTCGCGGTAGTCGTTCCAATATAACTTTGCGAGGCAATGTTCCTATAATAAGCTCTCAGTATTAACCTAATTTTTCCCCCCCCTCACTCACTAAGAGGCAATAATAACGGCGTTTTCATCCCCCACGTGGCCTAATGAAGTCGAGAAGAGAGACTCTTGTTTATTCCGGATTTTATCTCAACTGAAGACTGATGAAGTCTGATGAAATTTCATCGTGGGAGGTAAAATTATGGGTGAACCACTTCCGTCTCAGTCAAAATTTATTTAAGGGTTAACTTGGTCACAACAAGCTGGGATATTAATGCCGTGTGGGTGAGCTCTTGTAAAACGCGTTCTCTTATGTTGGTACAATTTAACTTGAAGTTTCTCTATACAATTTGTCTAACACTATCTATTTGGTAGTATTTTTGGATTTCAAGATTTGCCTTCCAAATCTACCATAGATTACAATAATATTGTTATTTCGCATAATATTTAATTTCGCGCAATATTGTAATATTGGCAATTTCGCACAATTTCGTAATGTCCAAGTCCGTCAATATTATTGGCAATTTAGCACAATGGGGTGTACGCATGGGTCGGAAAATCTGTTTATTGTTATTTTTAATCTAAACTAGACCTCATTCTGAAAATTTTGACACCAACCACGACCTTCTAGCGTGAGAAGTCCTTTTTCTATGATTTTTCAAAGTTTCGAATGTTTATGAAACTTTGAAAAATCATAGAACCCCGGTTTTAGACGTAAGCAGAAAAATTGGAGGCAACGAAGAGATGGTTGCTATAAATCGAAATGCTGGACTTCAGCTCTGACATGTTCAGACAAGTCTTTGGGAACGGGAAAAAGTATTTTGGAGGAATCCCCCTGTCGTCCCTCCATGCACTCCTCTAAACATCTATATTTGTTTGCCCCAAATATGACAGAACCGACAAATAGAAAAACCGGTAAAAAACTGAATACACGTTGGACAAATTGACAGTCTCCTACTGATAACAAGGAAAAAACAAAGGTGGTGGTCCGGATGTGTCCACCACGTTGGAGGCTCATTGACAATAGGCGGCCGAGCGCGTACCGATGAAAAAGTCAATTAAAGTTTGGTCCACTTCGGATCATAAAAAATCCACCGTATTGTACGTTTTCGAGAAAAAAAGGCCAAACCTTCTGAAACCTCCTAACAACCAGTTAATCAGACATTATTGAGTCAGTCAGTTAGATCGATACAAAATATTTTTCCAAGTGTACGCAGTGGCTACCAATGATCTGATCACAATGAATTTGACCTTAATTTGTACCATCTGTATAATTCCGGAATATGTCACCGAATTGGGAATACTATCAATCCGGGAGCAATGATTCTCATAGAAGGCCATCAACACGCCAACCCACACAATCCCCAAAACTTTTCATCAAAATCGGATAGTAACTTCGTAAGGTTTTGCCGTTACAAGGTATTGCGAACTTTACTTCGTTACTTCCTGAACCAGAATTGTTCAGGAAGGTCTGAAAGCGAGAGGAAATTTTGATTTGGAGTGAACAACTGTGTAAAATAACAACAAAATGTGTACGAATTGCACATTTCAAGTTCTTGTCTGTTTAACAATTTCGTGTCAAGGACAATTTTTCCACGTATTCAAAGTCCTGAAAGTTCAAAATGACGGAACTTATAGCCAAAATGCGAAATTGACCCGCAAAAACAGAGTCATACAGTGATCCTAATTTGCATAAAGATCTGCTGCAAAGAATTCACAAGGAAAAAGTATGAATCATTCTTCGAAAAAAGATGGCCAAAGTTCGTGTACGTCGACTCACAAGGAGTCCTAATGTTTGCAGATTTGGAATGAAACCCTGAGCATTCATGATCTACTGCCCTCTTCCACCTCCATTCAAACTCATGCAGTCTCTTCGGACGTCTCTCCGGGGTAAAACCGCTCTTTTATTCGTATTACATATTTATGACGAAGCCCTGGAAAGGCTACAGGAAGCTTCATACGTTTCCTCGTTGCTTCCGTTCTTCCTCTCTGAACTTTGTAGTTTTCACTCTGGTTCTTCCAGCTCTCATCCGTAAATGGTACATTTCCTGCACGAGTAGGTGAATCTCCCTAAATATTCGAAATGATACAAGTAAAAATAACGAAGACCAGGCTAGAAATTGATGAGGATTGTAGGAGAAAGTACTAAGATATCCCCTCCCTAATCCTTATCAATCCAAAAGAGAATCCTTCACTCCAACAATATAATTAATATGAAAGATCCGGGGGGAAATAACGACAATAGATCGTATAGATAGATGAAAATTATAATACTTAAGTTTCCCAAATCACTACCAAAATAAGGAAAACCCAACAATCGGGTGTCGGTATCTTAAATTTTAAAATATTTTTCGAAAATGTTGTTGACTCATTTCTTTTCCTTCCAGTAATCTGGCAAGAGCGTATTTCATCAAATCAATTCATTTCTTTGGAGGCTGCACTACTTTTCCCTGTGCTGACGCTTGAGTAATTGAAATTACTACTAAAGTTCTACGACATGCACAACTGATAATTTCCCCATCTCCATAATATACCCATCTTCATACATACGATATTTGATCCAATTGACTCTCGGTAACAGCGAAAGTATCGAACTGACGTTATCCCATTTTCACTTCTCATTCGAATCAATGAATGGACCGCCCGAGTTTTGATTAGAAGCTCCCTGGGTTAACAAAGAGACCACTAAAAGGACCTCGTGTCCACACAAAGCCATTCAAATCCTCGGTCTCTTTCAATCTGTGTCACACAGAAAGAGATGAGCTCCTCCATTGACTGTGACGTGGGATTCATTCTTTCGTATTTTACCCTTCATTTTATCCTTTCTCTGAACCAGCTACGTGCTTTGCGGTTGACCTTTAACTGGTCGTAATTGGGACATGGAAATGGGGTCAGGTTGAGGATATGTAGATGGATGTATAAAACTCCTGTATAATTATATTATGGTTGGTTCATTGAATGTCAACACCAACTACAGAAGATTCTCAATTTTAAAGTCCGTGACACCAGAAATGGCAGCAAGACAAAAATTCAACCTGAAATGGTTGTTTACTTCTCTTACTTTTTACTAAATTTTCAAGAATTTACCATAATTTTGTATGGGCAAATCCCCTCATAAACCGCAAAATTCCTGAAAATTCCATCGAAGTAGGATAGAAAATGTGGAAGTTATGGATTTTGGAGAACTTTTTTCATTTTCAAACTTGAAAAGTGAAGAAAGGAAACACAAACGGTGGATACAGCTTTCGTACAAGTACGCAACCACGAGAGACATTTTATGTCTTATGTTTAATAAATTGAGAGCTTTCCAATGAGTGGTGAACGATTTTTGTGGGGTGGAAAATGAGGAAGTTAGTTTTCCCTAGGAACGATTGGTTGTACGTGAAAATCATCAGAAATTTCCGCGTAACGCTCCCCTCGTAACGCTCCCCGCGTGACGATCCCCGCGTGACGATCCCCGCGTGACGATTTTTCATTTATGTGCGAGGGGGCTATTCTCCGTTCAAATTTCAGCTACCAAAATGCGATCGATGTTCGTTTCTTCGAGTTGTACTCAGTTTTGCGTCTTCAGCATTGAAATTTCTTCATTTGAAATGAAGGCAATTTCTTCGAAATAAACATGATCATGAAGCAAAAACATGGTGGGTAGGAAAGGATGATGGCAAAGCTGTGTTCTTCGCAGACGAGTGATTTTTACAAAAAAATAATAAACTTTGTGTAATAATTTGCAGCGTTTTAACTAAGTAGAAATCATCCTAATAAATTAATTACTGGAGGAGATGCCGACAGGGTCTTAAACTGAAACCCTCTAAAGTGAATGTTAAACCCAACAAAGGAAGTTAAAACCCACCTTCGAAGTTGAAGTTAAAAATGCATTGTTCTCCAATCACTCATTCATGAACAGGAGAATTGGAGCTCCAAGTACAAGCTGAAAGTATACGCGAACGAATCTCGCACTGATTCGTATTAGAGTTCACGTAAATATAGTAGAGTGATACTGCACCACCTAAATGAGTTGACACCCAAAGCCAAAACCCATAATTACTTGTGAGTGAATCACATTCATCATCTCACTTTCGAACTGATCAAAAGCCTTAAACATAAGGCTCGGCAGATCTCAGTCAGTGAGTAAACAGGTAATCCTCCTATGCTATGGCAATTACTGGTCGATTTTGATGATTCCTGCGGCAATCTGTTAGTTTTTCAACGCCCTAGGTAGATGTAAGTACTAATGAATTTCAAAAATCCTCATGAGTTTCAAATTTAGGTACAACTTTTCAATTATTTTTTTACTTTTGGAATTATACAAGAGCATGGGAGGGAATTTAGGAAATTTAGAAATAAAAAAGGTTATTTATTTCCTGAGAAAACTGGGAAAAACTTTTGATGGAAACTGACCAGCTATGAGGTGGCTGGGGGATGGCGGAGGCACTGGGGGTGGTGAGAGGCAATGTTGGTCCTTGTGACGGTGGATGGGAAGGGGCTTCCGAGCTCCTTTTCTTATGAGATTAGACAAACCGTAACGAGGAAGAAACGGCGACCGACTGAGACCCCCTTAATGAACACCATCTATGTACAATTCAGTACTGGCTTGTAGAATTCACTCGTCTGTGAGGTGTCACCTTTTGTTTCATTCGCCCTCGACATTCATATTCCAGTGATTTTTCTTTAGTCCATCTTGTATTAGAATCTTCAAAAACAGATTTTTATTCCCACAAGCCATGTTCCCGCTCTCCTACTCGCGATCTCAAACCTTCTAAATTGTCGTTAATGCCCCTACCAGCCTGGTAGGCATCCTCGGTGAGTGGCAACTCTTTCACTGTTTCTCTTCTCCTACATTGAACACTATTGGACAATGAACAATTGGAACGGTTAAGAGGCCCTTAGAAAAATATTTGAACAAATTTGTTGAATAAATATGTCTGATATTGTACTGTTTACAACTCTGTAGATTCCTAAAGTTTCAAGTTATATTTTTTTTTGCATATTTTGAAGGAAAATTCAGCTATTAATAGACGAGCAACTACAGATACAAAAACAGTAAGGCTATTGATTTTTGTGTAGTCGATACCGAGCTACCGATAACGATCTGAGCTCGATATCTGAAGTATAATTTATGTACAAGTGAAATTCAACAAACAATGGAAATTATTCAAATAATGAATGAAACAAGCTTTAAAACACAAACCTTGACAAAGTATTAAATTCTTATCTTTTGAGGAATTTAAATAACTAATTTATCCACTGATTTTTGATCGCAAGACTACCTACTTGTTGCTGTTGTTGCGTGATCTACTGAATTTCCGGGAACAATCCAAGGAAAAAGTGGTATTTTTGGCTTGGCAACAAGGAATTGACCTCGGACATACCGGAATGATTGTTTAAGACCATCACCTGCAACAATCTTCGACAGTCAAACCACAAATTTTTGAAAAACACTTCCGATCAACGGTGAGAGCAGCTGGTGTCAAAATCAGTAAAACCGAATTTCCTCCCATTTAAGAATGTAAACTGAACGCGATGGGAATGCTCACCAGGAAAAAAGTTGAAGTGATGGAGGTGCTAACCGCATCCGCAGTAGAGTGTTCCCATCGATTCCTCGATGAAGTAACTGCTCCGCTCGCCCTTTTTGCTTGCTTAGCGAGAGGACCTCGTTAATTCACAATCTCGTCACATCGTGGAAACTCGCTGATTTAATCGAGTGTTTACCCCCAAAAAAACATATGGCGCTATCTGCCTCAATATCTGCAACCTCGTTGTCTGCAGTGAGGTAGAGAAATTCGTTTCGAAAAACATTTTATTTAGTGATGCGTTCATTTCAGGGGACGTCCCTCTGAATGAGAAGGAGAACGTTCAATTCCATCCAGTAAGCGAGAAAACATAATTTTTAGTTACTTTTCTACTACATAAAACAGTTTTGTCCAATGTGTTATACAGTTAGTCCCCGATACTACTTAAATCTGGATTCACGGTGAAATACCCAATATCTCTCGCTGTGATGCGGTTTCTGGCACTATGGTGACACCACTGCTTTGTGTCACTGGGAATCTTGAGGTATACTTATTAGGTTCACTGATTTTCAAGTTCATTTAGTAAACCCTTAATATCCTGGGGTATCTTTTTGGAAGTTCGATTTTTGCCTGCAACAGTTTATCCACTTCTAAGCCAAAACTGATATCTTGATACTCCAACTATCGATTGTGTAAAAACCGTTAATGTAAAAACATAAAAACTCGAAGAAAAAAGAAAATTATTCTGGAGTTGACAGACTTTATAAGGTTTTCGAGGTACATTCTACCCTCATTTCTCACTTTGTACGCTATTAGCTCGGTTTCCTCATCAGAGATGGAGCCACTGTCTAAGGCAGCATAGATCCCTCTATGAAGTTAACCTTCTCCATTTTATTCTTTGGTTCTGTACTTTATGAGAAATAAGAGACCCCAACAACCCACCAAAGATTTTTCCAAGTTTCTTTCTTCTATTCCAACAAAATTGGATTTATAGACAGATTCTGTTGCTATAGATAGCGCTATTGTGACTTGGAAAAATATCATTCTCGAGCTAACAGACTATATTAAGGCCTTTAAGGAACCTTCTGTCCAAATATTCTATAGATTTTAAAAAATATAGTAAATTGAATAAGAAATCCGAAGAAAAATAATTTTTTTGAACAAGTAGGAAATTAGGCAAATTAGGGTTATTAGGCACCAGATTTATTAATACTATAATTTCCCGATATTTCCGTAATTGAAATCCTACACATTCGCCCACTTCTTTTAAATGTCTATACTCTGGGACAGTAATGGATCCAAAACATCAACATGAAAATTTTGGACTTTCATTGAATATTATTTCATTAAAATTATTAGCCTTAATAATTTTAATCTATCATCCTGTATGTCCGTGTTATTCTACGTGAGGAAACTAGATTGCCCACCCAACTTGGCCTACGTTTTTTCAACATGAAGTAGAGCCCTCAAGATCTCAAGAACATCACTACCTTCTTGTTTATTCTGATTAAGTAAGTATAATAAATTTAGAGAGGTAAGATAGGAGAGATACCTAATATACTTATTCGTTGTTTTGAGGTCATCTGTAATGCAACATGTTGAGGAAAATCACTTGTTACTGAGTTGAAGCGATGTTTAGAAATCAGTTACAACGTTGTTTGATGTATACGAGAACTTTTATTTTATTTCATACGGTGTTTCCCTTTTGGAAGTGAGCTCCGTCGTTATTGGATAAAGAAAAGGGCATGCAAAGGAGGTAAGAATCAGATCCACGTGGACGCTTTCACGTTTTTTTTGGGGGATCTTTTCCCTTCCTTCGTATTGGGATCTCACTATAATATCACATCGTTCCCAAACCAACAAATCCATCGTTATTTTTCAAGAACCACCTTCTATTACGAAAACACATCCCACTCTTCACATTTAAATTCTACCCACGAGAAGCTTTCAACTTTTTCTCCGTTGAAAGGGATCAATTTACCAATAAAACTCGAAAAGGTGCTCCCCGCTCTTTTGAGTCGCTAAAAGACGGGATATTGTTTCCTTCGCTTTGGGAATTCTACACCTGAAGCACTAACCAGCTTTTACGACTCTCAAACAGCGAGCCGAGTAAACGATACGCCAATTATACTTCATCGCCACACTTGACTGCTCTTCGTGCTTTTTTATCATATAATACAATATGTCTGTTAACTCGGGTTTAAAAAAAAAAACGCTGCAAATTATTTCACAAAGGTTTATTATTTTCCTGCATAGATCACTCGTCTGTAAAGATCACATTTTTGCCATTGTCACTAACTACCAGCAAAATTTGCTGGTCACATTTAATGTGACTTCTTTTTTTTTCCGAACTCCCCTCAAAGACAAATTGTCTTTTGTGACGGAGAGGGCACGCCATAAATAAAAATAAATAAATAAATCGAATATAATGGGGAGGACGCCCAGGACTCAACCGACGCTGGCCCTAGGGATGAGGGAAGATGAGGACTCTGAAGAAGAGGAGGAAGTGCCTCTATAGAAAGACAACCAATTGAGATATGAGCCTAGCAGGTTGCGGGTGGTGATACCACGGAGTACACCTACTGACATGCCCAATTCGCGCAACTCCGTGGCACTTCCCGCACCACACCCTGCGCTATGACAAGGTTGCAGCCATCACCCTGATGTTGTTGGGTGCCACTCCTTTTAGCTCTGACACCGCTTGCCGTAAATCAATATTTGTATCATACTTCCTTATCTCAGCCCGCCAAGTCTGCTCCATGTCCAAACTGCCATTCAGGACATCCAGGACAAATGAAGACTGGTCGGGCTTGACGGCAACGATGTCGGGCTTCTTACCCTGGTCGCTCGGTATGTGGTATAATCTCTCCTTCTCAACATCCCAGCCGCTGGATTATAAAGCACCTGCTATCTGCTTGCCTACCGCATCATGACATAGAATGCGGCCCCATGAGTCCGAGGACACTGCTGCACTACATGATACAGGTACCAACTATAGGTACCTACTACCTACACACACACTAATAATCAAGTTTATTTGGAAGAAATGAACGCTCCACACTCGATCCGAAAAATAGGGAGTTGTGGTTCCTTCGTATGGAAATTTTATTACTGGTTGCTAAGGAAGCAAAACTGAATACAACTCGATGAAACAAAATTTGTTTATTTTCTATCGATCGCACTTAAGTTAGCTGAAATTTCAACGGAGATTAGACCTCTTTGGTGATTCACACTCGCGATTCTGATTAATCGTAAGTTCAACCCTTCCCTAGAAAGGTAGCGCTATTCCATAGGCCTTTCAAAGTAGCGTGGAGTAAATTTTACACAATACCCAAAATCATCATTTAGACATCACGATAGGCTCTAAAATGGTAAATAGAGCTCATTTCATAATAACAAAGGTTAATGCTCACACAAAATGCCCTGTTTCGATTGAAATCGCCTTTTTATGTTAGAAAAAAAACTATTTAAAATAGAGTCCTAATGTGCTGTTCCTTTAGTAAAATCATCAAAGCGCGTTTCACTAAAAAGGTATAGATGTTGATTGGTAAAAAAAATATAAATTACAAAATCGGTTTGACTCCACTGTTTGTATGTTTTAGAAAAAAACAAACACACACAGACAAGAAATAATTCACACAGAAATAATTATCACATAAAAAGGGAAGTAAGTACTATTCGAAAAGAGAAAACTTGAAAAGAGAACGCCCTGGAATCAAATAAAATATTATGTAAACATGGGGACTAGAAAAAAACAAAAAAATGTGTGCAAAATCAAATTCAAAATGAAAAACTGAGAAACAATATCATTGAACACCAACAAAACAATGCCTATGCCTACATCACAACACTAAACCCACCACCCCATACTGCATTCACATCATCACAATCAAGTTTATCGGGAAGAACTAAACGCTTCACACTCGATTCGAAGAAATAGGGAGCTTCACATGGAAATTTCCAATTTGTTCAATTCAGATGACATTATTAAGGTCATTAGGGGTTAGACTCAAGACGGCTCCATATACATTTCTCATATTTGTAAATCGATTTGTCGCTATTGTAAATCCGGCCATTGATCAACAGCATAGCGGAAAACTACTTTCCAACATCAAAAACAATCAACGCGATTTTGAAAATTCATAAATCATTTTTCGTATTTTTCATCAGTGGTATTGCTCAATTATAATAATATTTACATCAACTAATCACATCATTCTCTGAGAGTTTGATTGGAGTCGTATCATCGATAGCTACTGCTCATTCGTTCCGAACTCAAAACTTTCTTTACAGTACGAATTTCCAAATTGAGTTAATCTTCAAGGAATGAGAATGAATCGTGTTTGTGTGGTTAAATCAATATTGTTTCAGCAGTTAGCATTGAAAATTATACCTTTCAACGATGGAGTAACCTGGTAGTCATTTATAATGAATATCACTTTCAGTTTCATCGGTCACTGTTACACCTTACACGATTGGCTATATATTTCTTCAGTCATGGCCAGGGTTATGTATAGCTGGAACCGTTAGTGTAGTCCGAAGGGAAGGTAGAAAATGCGGTGGCGGTTTATCGGATTTCGACCCTCCTCCACGGCTTTTCTGATAATAATCGCACATCCATCTCAGTTCATCGCTTCTATTTCCTCCACGGCTGAAAGTTTAACTGACCGATCCGAAGTTCGTTTTTCCTGCTGGCCGCATCGTTAGGAAAATACACAGGGTTTAAACCTCTGCAGTCACTGTTTTATGTTGAAGTTTCTTACCTGTTCCAAGCATGATCATTATGATATAGCAGTGACCGGGGGAAAATACTGAGTAACGTTGAAAACGGAATACGAAACGGAAAACGTTGAATACTGAGTAACGGGGGAAAATACTGAGTAACTCATAGATGGGAGGGGTATCACAGATTTTCTGAGTTATATAATAAAGTCCAGGCAAGTTAAACGCAAATAAATCAGACTTAGCAAGACTCGGTATAAATAATGTACATAAGAGTTATTAATTATTTTTAAACAGTCATGCTATCGCATAACATTTAAGAATCAAACTGATAATATGATTATGGCATTAAAGTGGGTATGCCTAATAGTAAGAATCATAATAAGTAAGATAATAATAATGTTAAATAATAATTTCAAGACTGAATTTCTGATTGTTTCGCAAATGTGGAATCTAATGTAATTTACTATTAAACGGACTTTATTTTGGAATTTACTCAACTTCAAGGGAAGGTAGGAAGATTCAGATGGAGATTGTCGGCGGGGCCAAAACTGAGGTGAGAGTGAGGGTGATCTAACCAGTCCGAAACCGTTAACAGATGTGGGTGTGAGGGGTAGAATGATTATCCGGCTCGAAACCGTTACATGTGAGGAAAAAGTCGATAGAAGTAGTTGAAACGAGATTTTCAGCAAGAGAGGCTTTTGATGGTGCCTTTTTGAACATGCGAATTGAATCTGTCAACAAATTTTGAGTGTTATAATAAGAATTACATCACTTGTAATGGGCTTAAACTAAAAACGCAGCAAATTATTACATAAAGATTTATTATATAAAAAAATACTTCATTAGGAAATTTGATTACTGGTTGCTAAGGATGCAAAACTGAGTTCAACTCGAAGAAACAACAACGATCGCATTTTGGTTAGATAAAAATTTGAACGGAGATTAGGCCTCTTTTACGATTCACACTTGTGTTTTGTGGAATCGTGACTTAAGATTTATCATAAGTCCAACCGTTAAGTTCTCATATGGAGCGGACGGTTGATCCTACAGAGCTCTGGTGGGATCATTTGATTCTAAAAACTCACTACTATTTTAAATTGAAGAAAACAAAATACTTAAATATCAAAATTTTTTGAGCAACTACGTTTTGAAAATTTCAACCCTTACAAGCTTCGGGGCACAACTAGACCCCAAAATTTTTATTTTATTTTTGGATTCTACGTAGTACTTTGAAACGTAAACTAACAAATTTTGAGGGGAGATTACATTTTTTTCTTGGTCAATTCCAAAGGTTCATTATTGAAAATAATAAACCAAAAAACGAGACTGTACTTACCCCATTGACCCCTCTTTGTGTGGTCAGATGAGTACCTACACTTGCAGATGTGAATAAGTTGGATATGTACATCTACTTTTTTTGTGATTAACGAGGCAAATCCAACGTCCTATTAATTAAAACTAGAGATCAAGAGGTTTCGTACATATTTTATCGATATAACTATAGATGGTAGTTTCAAGATTTTGTAGAGCAGAAACTGAAGGAAAATCTTAGATTTGTAATAAAGTTCATGGAACTTTTGCTCGTTTACTCAATGATTACACAACGTAAGAATGGTTTGGAACGTTATCTAACGAGTTATCTGCATAGGCAAGAGAAGAAAAAGCAAACAGTAACTTATTTGCACTTTTCTCGGAAACATTCGAAAACTTAGAGAATGAGAAAAGAGACTGGCAAATGAGAAATATCAATAATTGGGGGAACAAATCCGAGGAAAAGTTCCGTGGAAAGAGGGATTTATTCCAAAGTTTCCAAGGTTTTTAGTTCTCCGCACAACCGTAATCCTTTGGCTTGAGAAAATAAACTTGCTAATCCACCAAAGTCAAGTGGAAGGGATGAGGAGACTCGTCGGCGTTTGAGCCGGAACAACGGGAGCGGAGAATTAGGAGAATTAGACCTTTTCCCAGAGGCCCACAACGGAGATGAAGACTCAATTTACAAAGTTTCGCTCAAAAGGTCGAGGTGATCGGAGAGAAAATTAAACAGAGTGGCCGAGAAGCGGAGCAGCGCATAATTTGATTAGATGGATACCGTCGATTTTCTCGCCTGTAACTTTCTGACGGAGACTGAGAAGGGTGTCGCTTTTTGGGGAAGCATTTTGTTGAAGGGAGAACACAAGGAGAACACACCTAACCGGACCTCGATGAAAATTCCGTCGGGATCGGCTTAGGGGTCGACCCTTACAATCCCTGGAAGTTCCAATGAACTCGGACTGTGAGTACAGTTTTGCCCGATATAAGGGTTTGCGGATACAAAGATAGACGAGAAACCACAGTTGAAAGGGTTAAAACATGAATAGAATACGAATGAAACTGTATACGATCTCAATTTTGCTCCAATATGGAGAGTAGTTTGGAGAAGAATGGTAGAAGAATGCTCATTGAATTCACCATGATCCGCACCATAGGTTCCACAGTACAAGTACATACGTAGAGTTTGACGTGCCTGAAGTACATATTTGGGGCACTCAAATAGGTGAGCTTTAGATCTCTAAGGAAACTTCACTACTGTTCATCCTGGAACGCTGAAATTCAGTTCTTATCTTCCTGTTGGACACTGGAAGAAATTGGATGATTTAGGAAAAGCAGAGTGAGCAATACAGCTCACGTTTCATTCTTCGACAAGTCACTCCTACCATATTTTTGCAATATATTTTAACGAATTTGGCTTACTGAAATTGTAAGGGTTTTGATGTAATGGGGGAACATCGAGAGTTTCTAAAGAAAATTCAATCTAAAGAACTGAAATTCAATACATTGCCTCTTGAACCACTGCAAGCGATAGGGAATAAGTCAAGGATCTCAGCTGTATGAGCGATAAAGCTAATTAAATGCTGTATGAAGGATCTCAGGAATGTCAGATCAGCATAGTGAGTAATCGAACGGAGTTCTTTCCTGTTCATTGCTAACACAATTGCAGGGTACTACTTATTAGAAACACTCAAGACTGTCATCAAACATAGCAAAATTTAAATGATGTTGAAACGGCCATTTGGGAAAAAATTATTTTACTTAGCTAAGTTTCAAAAGTGATGAAAAATAAAAAAAGTCAATAAAAATAGCAATATAAAGTAATTAGGCTTCTAACTTCAGTCTCGATGAATAATTCATTTCTCTTATTGAATGAATAATTTATTTCAATAAAGTTGTAAGATTACAACAAGATTACGCCGTGAGAGCTTTGGAACGGAGGCCACTGAATTATTCCCTTATTTTCTTGTAAGGAAAATGTTTCTTCTTGGAGGGGAATCGTTAGACACCTGAGAATATTGAGACTGGCGACAGCAATATTAGGTATGATTTCATGGATCTAATACAAAGCACTTAAGGAACCCATATCGTCCACCACACAACACTTGACATACAAGAAAGTCCTTCCATGACACGACACTGAGAGACCTCCTCAATCATGTTCTTGTTTCGTAGTCGGTAAAACAGAAAAAAGTTCACCGAGTGGGTGCGGCACATAGTTTCTTCGTGTCCATAACTGACGTGAGCTAGGTACCCACCTGCTGCTTCATATCGGACTGCTGCTACCTACCTCAGGCGAGCTCACTCTACAATCATTGACCTAACTGCAAATTGACATTTGACTGTACGACTTCACTTTGAATTTCCAATATAATATATTGGAAATATATTATATTATATATTATATTATATATATTATAACATTATATTATAATGTTTTATGAAATGATGTCAGTAAATCTTATTCTTTCTACACTCGTACTTATCATAAGTGTGAGAATAACCTCATTGTATAGATGATCCGATGCATAGTACCTAATCTCAAAACTTCAAATACCAAAGTACCTTGGACTACACTCATAGGGGACCATCTAACGCCAACCCGCATCCTTGAAAATATATACAATAACTTAGGGTCGGTTTATCAGTCACCAAAGTTAACGGAGGTTTATGTATCCCACTGTTAACTTTAACGATGGGATAAGTTATGGATACTATTAAGGTGCTGTTTATCAGTGCTAAATTAACCCACTGGTAACTATTAACTGGCTGGTAAAATTAACTGTCTGTTAGGCCTGTCTGCATGGAAGAAGTATTGGAAGAAGTATTTCTTCCATGCAATAAAATCTAGCTTCCTCCACATAAAAAATCGTTTTCGCAGTGTGTTTTGCATCAGAAAAAAGAAGAAATTAGAAGAGGATGAAGCAATGTGCTTTTTTTTTTTTGTGTTTTCTCTTCTCGATCTCGGTACCTATTTCCTTCTTGGCACGGCAGAACCTATTGTTTTTTGTTGAAAATTGTCTGGTCATGACAAGATCCCGTCCACCGAGCCACTATGTCCAGAATTTTCAAATTTGCAGACGAAATAGTTTGTACGTTAATAGAGAAGTAAAAAGGTAACCCTTTTCGATTTCGAAAATTTTCGGCGTGTGACCATCCTGGCGACTGAATTTTTACATGCGTGCAGTCCATAGCTCCAGGAAACCTGGCTTTTTTGTTTTGGTTTATTATTTTCAATAATAAGCCTTTGGAATCGAGCAAGAAAAAAAAAATTTTAACCCCCCCCCCCCCTCAAAATTTGATGTTTTACGTTTCAAGGTACGTAGAATACGAAAATCGAATAAAAAAATTTCCGTCCGTCCGCCGTACGCCGTACGCCGTACGCGGCACTTTTCTTAGCAACACTGGACCGATTTGGTTCAAATTTGGTATATGGGCTCCATTTGGGGTCTAGTTGTGCCGCGAAGCTTTTGGTTGATGTAGGTCACTTCTAAGGGGTGAAAATTAAGGGTTGAAATTTTCAAGAGTGCCCTAGCTCGAAAACTCTCGAAATAAAGGTATCGTTTTTTCACCAATTTTAAATAGTATTGAATTTTTAAAAATTTTTGAGACCACCCGGAGCTCTGCAGGACAAACCGTTCGGTCCCTACGAGTACTTGAAGGTTTTCCTTCGATAAAACAGAATCATGAGTGTGAATCGCAAAAGAGGTCTAATCTCCATGCAAATTTTATCGGACTAAAATGCGATCGCTGCTCATTTCTTCGATTTGTTTACAGTTTTGCCTTCTGCGTAACCAGTAATCAAATTTCCATATAAAGCTTTCTATTTTTCCAATCGAGTGTGAAGCGTTTAGTTCTTTCTAATAAACTTGATTGTGAAGGTGTGAAGCCAGTATGGTGAAGCTAGGTAGTACCTAGCTGGTAGGTAAAAAAAAGTTGGTAGGTAAAAAAAATGTTGGTGGGTAAAAAACGCTGCAAATCATTGCTCAAAGGCTTCTTCACTCTTCAGATCACTGATCAGCTGAGTGAGCTCCGAAGCCATTTTCAATCCTATTGAATGGAAGTGCTCTTCCAGGCGTCTCCAGCATTCGAGGAGATCTTCTTCAATCCTCAGATCACTGATCAGCTGAGTGAGCTCCAAAGCCATTTTCAACCCTATTGAATGGAAGTGCTCTTCCAGGCGTCTCCAGCATTCGAGGAGATCTTCTTCACTCCTCAGATCACTGATCAGCTGAGTGAGCTCCGAAGCCATTGCTCAAAGCTCACTCAGCTGATCAGTGATCTGATGAGTGAAGAAGATCTTCTCGAATGCTGGAGACGCCTGGAAGAGCACTGATCAGCTGAGTGAGCTCCGAAGCCATTTTCAATCCTATTGAACGCAGGCAGCTGAAATTTGAGAGGGAAGGTCAAGGGAGAATACAGATGGTGGAAGGTGCTATTGATGGAGAACCAGTGATCTATACAGAAGGGTGATCTATACAGAAAATAATAAACCTTTGAGCAATGATTTGCAGCGTTTTTTAAATAAAATTCCATCCGAGATTGAAATAATACTTCCTCGGTTGCTGGTATTCTGATAAATTGGGCGGATAGCCTGGCAGTTCACCTGCTTGACAATTTTACAGGCAGAGCTTTTACTGACGCCACAAAAGTCGCCGACAGACACCAACATGGTTTTTTATTCTTTTATCCAATCAAAATCTCATCAAAAAATCGCAATCGTTCCACTTCTCCAAATGGTCAATCCGCGATCTATGTAGCCGCCTTTCTTCCTTCCGCCTTCTTCCCCACTGCAGGAATTCGACCATAAACACACATCTTCGTCGCTGCTGTCTGAAAAAGAGCCCCATACATCCATTTTCGATTGTAGCATAATTCACTAACAATCAACAACGCAATTTGCAAAAACGAACGTTCTGGGAAACAAAAACACGAGAAGTGACTCTTTGAGGTTAAAAAGCCTTGCATAAATCGAGTTACCCCCCAATAACTTTTTATCCGGTCCTCGGACGACCAGTTAACTTTAAACTACGGATAACGGCTATCTGGGGACTGATAAACGCGTACGATTGAGTTACCCGATGACCGTCGGATAAATCTGCTTTACCGGGGGGTAAAATGTGCCTGATAAACCGGCCCTTAGTATAGTTTTGCCGATTATGAGGATTTCGTGACAGACAGACACACAGGCCGGCACATAGAAAACTAAATGGTTCAGGAGGGTCCAGAACTTGAAACGCAAGTGAAATTTTGATTTTGGAAAACTTTTTTTAACCTTTAAAAGCAAACACAAAGTTTCCGCTACGTTGATAAACTCGAAAGCAAAATTATGAAATTCATCTGCTACTCACTTCTTATTTACTTTACCTTTTAATAAAAACATGTTTGCTCTTGAGCTCCCTTGCTGTTTGTTCGATGGTGATTAAATTCATATTGGACTTTCGATATGGGTAAATGTACTCGAATATATTTTTAATTAATGGGCTTAATAAGAAATACAATGTAGACATTATACAGGGTGTAACAAGTCTAATGAAAAATACTTTAGGAATCGACTCTACAACTAATTTGCAACAACTTTTCCTTCTTAGACTTTTTTTTAGACCGCTCAAAATTATACTTATTTCACTTTGAAGTTTTGCTTCTGAGTTTACCAAGGTAGCGGAAGATTTGTTTTCACTTTTCCAAAATCGAAATTTCCACTCGCGTTTTACGTTTCAGACCTTTCTGAACAATTTTGGTTCCATGCCAGTCTGTCTGTGTGCTTTGTTTCTGTCAAGAAATCCTTGCCAGAGCCATAACTTCTACAATTCTCATCCGATTTCGATGAAATTTTCAGGGATTGTGCGGGTTGGCGTTCAGACGGTCCCCTATGCAAATCATCACCCTCGGACTGATACTAGCCGCTGCGCATGCGCAAACGTGAATTCCTTGTAACAGCCATAACTTCTACATTTTCCATCCGATTTCGACGAAATTTCTCAGGACTGTTCAGATTAGCGTGCAGATGGTCCCCTATGACGGTAATGGAAAATACTTAGATTGATGTTTTGAGATTAACTACCTACTATGCATTGGATCATCTATACAATCGGGTTATGGATACGAGGAAGCTATGAGCCACACCCACTTGCCAGACTTTTTTTCTCTCGCGTTTTCGACCTTGCAGCACTAAAATGGTCATAACTTCCTTATTTTCCAAGCAATTCAATATCTGATTACACCCTAGAAAGGGCGTTTAATTTCTCAAAATGAAGAGTCCTTGACCATTTCAGGAAAAAACGTACACAAGGATAGTGTTCCTGCCTCAAACATGAAAATTTGTCAATTTCTATATTTTAATTATTTCGCATTTAAATACAACTGTCCCCCTCAAATATCATAGTAAATCTAAAATATAGGTTACCGTTACAAAACTGATTAAATGGAGCATTTTTTAAAGTTTGAGGGTGTCTGAAGAAAACCGTGTTTAAGCAGGAAAAAAATCATAAAAAATGACGAAAATGTTTGAAAAAATCAGAATTTGACAACTTTTCAAGTTAGAGGTGGCGGACACTTTTGTTCACGGCACATTCTCTAAGACTTCCAAGTACTGAGGGGAGGAGTTGTTGAACAAGACAATTCGAGTTGGTATCAAGAAAAAAACATTAAAAAATGAATGTTTCTATACTACATCTTAAATCACTACTACATTCTTTCAGTACTTCTTATATGCCCGGAATAAAGAATTGACCCCAGACTCGGACTTTGCGATATGTTGTTCAAAAAGCTCTGAAACATAATTTGCGGGAAACATTTTGATTTTGAATCATAAGTACAATTTTTCTCAGCAACCGCTCATCCAACTTTCATGTTTTGGCATGGAACATGCTTTAGCCATCACCTAACTGGGCAAAAACGTTACGAAACCATGGAACGAAAGTAGCGCGGGATTTGTAATGGTTTCACTTACAACCGACCCATTTCAAGGGAAATGTATCGCCGTTAGTATCCAACCCACGAAAATCGTTCGCCACTCGTTGGAAAGCCCTCAATTTATGCGTAAATTACATACTGCCAGACAGCTGTAAAATTGGGCGAAGCTGAGATATAACTCTGATTTAAAAGAACTGAAAAGAACATTCGCGGTAAAAACCAACATCGATTTAGTGGATAATATTGATGTTGTTGGTTGGCTTGGTTTTTACGAATGTAATCTTGAAACCTAGGCGATATTTTGTCATGAACGCGGGCTTTTAGTTGCGATAATATCTTATGTTCTTCGACGCTTTACTTAGATGTTTTTGATTTCTTAATAATAAGAATACCTTTGTTGTGATCGAGACTGCTTTACAAAGTGAAAGGAAACAGCAAACAAACAAAACACGGCTAAAGCATGTTCCATGTTTCATGAATTTTAGCCGAAGGGTCTAAGCAGTAACCATCCGGGGGTCCAGGGGGCTTGCCACCTGTCGAGGCCCGAAGGGTGGAGTTTTTACATTTAATTTTGCTCGGAAGTTTTGGTAGAAGAGAGAAAACGAATTGGTACCCAAGTGTATGCCCCTGATCAAATAGGCAGGACGGGTGACGTGTTTCGTCAGTTTTTAAGTACGATTGTATTAGGCAAGCAATACACCGTTCGGGTAGTGTTAGAGGTGAATTCTAGGAGCGAGCTGATTTGAAATTCAAGCGAGCAGTCAGATTGCGCCAGAGGCCCCCTATTTTCATATATCAACGAATACAGATTCGCGGGCAGAGGTCCGGTCCCTTTTCCGGACGTATTAGCAAGTCCGAGGTTTCTGTTGCAGGTGAGAAATAATGGCGTTTCTCACGAATATTGGGTTGTTCTGGAATACTCTTCGATTCACGCTTCAGGGTAATCGTAGGGTTAAAATTCTTATGATGAGATATCGCATTTCAAGAATAGTTGTGTGACAAGTACGAAAAATCGGGGTTTGAGTTTTCTAATTGGCAGATGGATTTTGACGCGTTTTACAAGAATACAAACTCTAAATACAAAACTCTAACCCCATTTATCACACGAACATTGACACGGCAGCCCTGAGTGGTGCACTGGAATATGGGTACTTAATCAGTGGTTTTGTAGAATAATAATTACACCTATTACATTTACGTCTGTGTTATTCTACGAGAGGAAGCTAAACTACCCTACATTATTCAACTCGACCGACGTACATATCATATTCTCTCTGAGAACGACCGCGGAAGATCATCCACCAGAAAACGATCAGACAGCATCGTAAAAGGGAATGTTGAAGAATGTTGTTGGGTGTAGGGAGGGTGCTTGAAAAGTGAATCTTTCAACGTACAGAGGAAAGTTGAGCGATGGATCCAGCGAAGCTCTGAAGGGACGGGTAAGAGCCTCTCGAGCTAGCTCCTACCTGTAGGAAGGAGGAAAGTGGTCGACAGCGTAGTGATGGAAGGGTTGGTGGGGTTGAAGGGTTTCTGTTTCATTGTGGAAGACGAAGGGGGATCAGACCTGTGGCCTCAGATGCTGAGGTGCTGCTTTCGAAAGCATTGTCCTGGCCTGGCCTGGCGAGATCGTTCAAAGAGTGCTTCAACGAAAGCTCGCTTTTGAAAGCCTCCTGACCCCTCGGCCTCCATTCATTTCACCACCATCGAAACAACGTTAAAACGCTAAACTTATTTTCACTTAAAGAAATATTCATTACAAGTTACTTCTATTATGATACCGACTAGCACATGAATGAGGAGAAAAGACCGCCAGAACACGCGCCCATGGAAACACCACCGGAAACGCCGTTGAGCGTACTCAGACTCGAACCAATTCGTCGCGTAGGTACCCGAATCGGATGAGGCCGAAAATGAGTATACAAACGCAGCAAACCACTACCCAACGGTTGATGGTTTTTCTGTAAAGATCTGCGAAGAATACGGCTTTTATAAAAAATAGCACCTAACAACCATATTATGGCGCAGAGTTTACAATCAAGTTTATTTTGACATAAAGTACCTACCAGTTAAACATCGCTATCCCAAAGTTGTAGGTGCCTTCAATTGACTTTGAAGTGGTTTTTTCAACCTCCTTTCTCGACATTTTCCAATAATTGGAGGTGAAAAGAGGCCTTTGAAGTGGCCGCTGCTATCGAGTGAATCGACGAGTTTCGGTGTTTTCAACCTCCTTTCTCGACATTTTCCAAGAATTGGAGGTGAAAATAAGCCTTTGAAGTGGCCGCTTCTCTCGAGTTTCGGTATATTCAACCTCCCTTCTCGAAATTTCCAAGAATTGCTGGTGAAAATAAGACTTTGAAGTGGTTTTTCAACCTCCTTTCTCGACATTTTCCAAGAATTGGAGGTGAAAATAAACCTTTGAAGTGGCCGCTTCTCTCGAGTGAATCGACGAGTTTCGGTGTTTTCAACCTCCTTTCTCGACATTTTCCAAGAATTGGAGGTGAAAATAAGCCTTTGAAGTGGCCGCTTCTCTCGAGTGAATCGACGAGTTTCGGTGTTTTCAACCTTCTTTCTCGACATTTTCCAAGAATTGGAGGTGAAATCAAGCCTTTGAAGTGGCCGCTTCTCTCGAGTGAATCGACGAGTTTCGGTGTTTTCAACCTCCTTTCTCGACATTTTCCAAGAATTGGAGGTGAAAATAAGCCTTTGAAGTGGCCGCTTCTCTCGAGTGAATCGACGAGTTTCGGTGTTTTCAACCTTCTTTCTCGACATTTTCCAAGCATTTTAGGTGGAATCAAGTCTTTGAAGTGGCCGTTTCTCTCGAGTGAATCAACGAGTTTCGGTGTTTTCAACCTTCTCTCTCGACATTTTCCAAGAATTGGAGGTGAAAATAAGCCTTTGAAGTGGCCGCTTCTCTCGAGTGAATCGACGAGTTTCGGTGTTTTCAACCTCCTTTCTCGACATTTTCCAAGAATTGGAGGTGGAAATAAGACTTTGAAGTGGTTTTTCAACCTCCTTTCTCGACATTTTCCAAGAATTGAAGGTGAAAATAAGCCTTTGAAGTGGCCGCTTCTCTCGAGTGAATAGACGAGTTTCGGTGTTTTCAACCTCCTTTCTCGACATTTTCCAAGAATTGGAGGTGAAAATAAGACTTTGAAGTGGCCGCTTCTCTCGAGTGAATCGACGAGTTTCGGTGTTTTCAACCTCCTTTCTCGACATTTTCCAAGAATTGGAGGTGAAAATAAGACTTTGAAGTGGTTTTTCAACCTCCTTTCTCGACATTTTCCAAGAATTGAAGGTGAAAATAAGCCTTTGAAGTGGCCGCTTCTCTCGAGTGAATCGACGAGTTTCGGTGTTTTCAACCTTCTTTCTCGACATTTTCCAAGAATTGGAGGTGAAAATAAGCCTTTGAAGTGGCCGCTTCTCTCGAGTGAATAGACGAGTTTCGGTGTTTTCAACCTCCTTTCTCGACATTTTCCAAGAATTGGAGGTGAAAATAAGCCTTTGAAGTGGCCGCTTCTCTCGAGTGAATCGACGAGTTTCGGTGTTTTCAACCTCCTTTCTCGACATTTTTCAAGAATTGGAGGTGGAAATAAGCCTTTGAAGTGGCCGCTTCTCTCGAGTTTCGGTATTTTCAACCTCCTATCTCGACATTTTCCAAGAATTGGAGGTGAAAATAAGACTTTGAAGTGGTTTTTCAACCTCCTTTCTCGACATTTTCCAAGAATTGGAGGGGAAAATAACCCTTTGAAGTGGCCGCTTCTCTCGAGTGAATCGACGAGTTTCGGTGTTTTCAACCTCCTTTCTCGACATTTTCCAAGAATTGGAGGTGAAAATAACCCTTTGAAGTGGCCGCTTCTCTCGAGTGAATCAACGAGTTTTGGTGTTTTCGAACTTCTTTCTCGACATTTTCCAAGAATTGGAGGTGAAATCAAGCCTTTGAAGTGGCCGCTTCTCTCGAGTGAATCAACAAGTTTCGGTATTTTCAACCTCCTTTCTCGACATTTCCCAAGAATTTTAGGTGAAATTAAGCCTTTGAAGTGGCCGCTTCTCTCGAGTGAATCAACGAGTTTTGGTGTTTTCAACCTTCTTTCTCCACATTTCCCAAGAATTTGAGGTGAAAACAAGCCTTTGAAGTGGCCGCTTCTCTCGAGTGAATCAACGAGTTTCGGTATTTTCAACCTCCTTTCTCGACATTTTCCAAGAATTGGAGGTGAAAATAAGCCTTTGAAGTGGCCGCTTCTCTCGAGTGAATCAACGAGTTTCGGTGTTTTCAACCTTCTTTCTCGACATTTTCCAAGAATTGGAGGTGAAAACAAGCCTTTGAAGTGACCGCTTCTCTCGAGTGATCAACGAGTTTCGGTATTTCCAACCTCCTTTCCCAACATTTTCTAAGAATTGGAGGTGAAAATAAGCCTTTGAAGTGACCGCTTCTCTCGAGTGGATCAACGAGTTTTGGTGTTTTCAACCTTCTTTCTCCACATTTCCCAAGAATTGGGGTGAAAATAAGCCTTTGAAGTGGCCGCTTCTCTCGAGTGAATCTACGAGTTTCGGTATTTTCAATCTCCTTTCTCGACATTTTCCAAGAATTGGAGGTGAAAATAAGCCTTTGAAGTGGCCGCTGCTCTCGAGTGAATCAACGAGTTTCGGTATTTTCAACCTCCTTTCTCGACATTTTCCAAGAATTGGAGGTGAAAATAAGCTTTTGAAGTGGTCGTTTCTCTCGAGTGAATCTACGAGTTTCGGTATTTTCAACCTTCTTTCTCTCATTTTCCAAGAATCGGAGGTGAAAACAAGCTTTTGAAGTGGTTGTTTCTCTCGAGTGAATCAACGAGTTGCCATGTTTCCCACTTCCAGTAAACTGTCAGCTTGAACAAAAATATTGATATTCGTCGAAGATAGAGCAACATCTCAAATCGGTAGGAAGTAGGTTCCCTTCAGTTCTTCGATGGACATGTCTTGGAAGTAATTCTACCTACTTGGGATTGTTTACCTACTTGGGAAACAACTTTTCCTACAACTTCCCTTGTCCTTTTCCTGGCTGCGTCATCCCTTGCTATTAGCTTACTTCAGCAATATTTTAATTTAAAATCAACAGGAATCCAATCAATTTTTTTCTCACAAAATCAACAATTACAGCTACTTGTAAGGTCAAGATGGTCAAATCACTTGGAAATTTTAAAAACGGTCAACCGATAGATGAGTTCAATGGAGAAAACTATAGGTATCTTCCTTCTCACTCGCACACTTGTCGTCCCCTATGGCCTGAATAAGCTTTTGTAGTAACCAGAAAGCAAGGAACGTCCTAATAACGATTTGAGAAACGAAGATATTATTGTTTGGGAGAATATGATCTCCATTATGCAGGATTTTACACCAGCTTTGTTCGCTTACCTTCGCTCAGCCAAACACGGTACAAAGCATAACATCTATTTTTAAAACATTGTATCGATGATCGTTTCATGTGTCTTCCAAAAATTATTTGTTGATCACCCATCTGCATAGTTTTTCTCCTGATAAATTCCGTTGTTACATGTTTATTATCTATTTGTACCTGATGGTGTTACCACCATTATAGTCACGATCAAGTTTATTTTGGTCTTTTTTACTAAATTTGAGTATTCGATTTAAGTAAGTGGCGTTGTATTTTAAACAATGTATAAATACTAGTTTTAAATTATATACAGTAGGTACTTCTAATATTACAAATCCCCAATTGTTGAATTTTTATGAATTCGGTGTAAGTAATAAAATTGGGAACAACCTGTTTCGCAAAACATAACTTTTTATCGTTCAATAAAATTAAAACATAAAACCAAAAATATGCTGTTTTTTGGAATCCAGAACATTTTTAGGTTTTGCGTTTACAGGCTGTCAACACATTAAAAGCACACCAACTTCAAAAATCTTCAGCCATCATCAGGAAAAATATCCAACGATGTTCCTGACGATTCGTGAGCCAAAGGTTGAGGCCCTTCGGGGATTCCCTCGCCAGAAGGCGTATGAGTTCCATTTGTGGATTGACAGAACAGCGTATCCAGTTAGACAGACCCTTCGAGGCGAGCTCCCTTTTTAGGAGAATGAGAAATAATTATGAGACCCTTCTCACATTCCCTGCGATGTCCCTCAGCCCTTGAGAAAGTTCAAATAATGTAATCATTTCTTCCACTCTGAATATTTCAGAGACTTCTCCTCACACTAAAACGCCATCAGCGATGAACCTACATTCCGAGATTTACTCTAA
This sequence comes from Apolygus lucorum, assembly GCA_009739505.2. Taxonomy (NCBI): domain Eukaryota; kingdom Metazoa; phylum Arthropoda; class Insecta; order Hemiptera; family Miridae; genus Apolygus; species Apolygus lucorum. The sequence goes on along the minus strand of CM019180.2, from coordinate 25,956,493 downwards.
TCCATTCACTCGCATTAATCTCCCCTAATGAGAATAATTATTCCATTTACCTGAAGTCCTACATGACCACGGAGGAGTATTTCGGGCTATCACATTTCACACCCCTTGAGAGGATATTTATTCAAATAAATATTATTTCAGAGTCCGAAAGATGCCTAACATTATTGTAGTGTCTATGTTCTCTAAAGCTACGAATGCCCTTAGCCCCTCATTTCGGAGCAACTTAAAAGTTGTTTGATGAAAACACATTATTTTCTCCAGATATTTCCTGCAACGGAGTGAATTAGATCAAAAGCAAAGAAAAATCCACGAATACTTCAATATGTAATTATTCTAATGGTATCTTGGACAATAATTGATCAATAATAATTAAATCGCATTTACACTTGAAAAACATAAATCATGAGAAGTAACACCTCAATTTAGTTGAGGGTATTTTTTCTACAACAAACGTTCGCTTCAATAATGTTAAACTTATTACTTTCTGAGGCATCAAATAGTTGAGACATTCTTACTCAACAAGAGTAGGGGATAAAGCGTTAATATTCAAATTCGATGAAATTTCAATCGTTTCAACATTAAAATTACTAAACTTCACCATTATAAATTCCTTTACAATTTGTATGTAAATTGCCAGAAAGACCACATAAGATTTATCTAAGAATTTTATCGTAATGGGCTACGATTATCTCATTTTCCTTTAATAATTTAAGGAATCTGCTGATTCATTGCCAGAAAAATGCTTAAATCGGAAAAACTCACAATCATGGTATTATTCGCCAATTAATACAGTTTTTATCATGCATTGTTCATTCCCATTTAGACACCGTTTGCAGAAAAAAACGAATTGTGCTATGATCCCATCTACTCTCTTGTCCATCGGGTGACCTCCTACGACTAAACATATTTTCCAATGAACAACATGGGCGTGTTATATCGTGACTCATGTGGCCGGCACTAACGGACAAAGCTTCCCCTCGCCAATCTCACTTTTGCTCAGATTAGACTCATCTGAGTACATAACGCCTTCTCAAAGTACCCCACTCATGCATTCTCAACCAAACCTTTGACTTGTTCACTTTATAAAATCTTCAACCTCCTTACGAGGTGGGTCCATGGAATCCTTATTCTACGGTGAGTTTAACGGTTTCAGGCCGGGCGAACATCCTACTTATCAAACCCTCATTATTTAACGGTTATGGAACGGTCGAAAAATCTCCCTACAAATTCCATTTTTTCTTCTCATTTTTAATAAGAGTAAATTAATACTAAGACAGTATTTAAATTTTGCCAATTTTACTAAATTTACTTACCGAAGACGTAGCCAGATTTCGAGTCATAACATACATCATACAACAACGGAATTTGATACGGCTATAGTTCCAACAGATATAGCAACTACAACACAACGTGGGCTCGAGCTCTATAACTAACATTGGGTAATTGTTTCAAGCGGAAAAGTTTTGATACATCCCAATGAATAATTCATATCTGAATACAATTGAAGTTGGTGAGCCAGAATAAATAATACAGTCAGGCGAGGTTTTTTATACAACTGGTTGATCCCCCTTTTCCTTTTAGTCGACTTAGTTCGAAAGTTGTGGTCTGCGGAGCCACTTATTAACAATTTATGACCCTCTAGCAATCGCTCCAAAACGGTTCCTAGTTGTTTAATGATTCAGTAATCTGTCTTCGACTTAACAATCCCGAAATGAATGATGCATAGTATATTGGTGTACGAGTTATCTCGTAGGAGTACTCGAACTCCACCTCAACAGACTTCAGCAAATCAGACGTTAAGGAAAGTACGGTACAGGTTTGACTCGTACTTCAAAATTCCTCATTCAATCAAAATGAACACCAGGAGGATAAGATGGCGAAAACTGTAACGTTTTAGAATAGAACAACGTTCGTAACGACGTAGAATCCAAAAATCGAATAAAAATTTGGCCGCCCGTCCGCCATACGCGGCACTTTCCTCACTTAGCATTGACCGATGAAATTTGGTATGTGGGCTCCATTTGGGGTCTAGTTGTGCCCCGAAGCTTTTGGTTGATTTGGGTCACTTCTAAGGGTGGATATTTCGAAAACGTCCTAACTCGAAAAATTTTGATATAAAGGTATTGTTTTCCCATCAATTTAAGATAGTATTGCATCTTTAGAGACCACGCGGAGCTCTGAAGGACAAACCGTTCATTCCCTACGAGAACTTAAGGGTTGGACTTACGATAAATCAGAAACACGAGTGTGAATCGTAAAAGAGGCCTAATCCCAGTTCAAATTTTAGCTGACCGAAATGCGATCGCTGTTTTTGTTGGTAACAATGGCAAAGTGACGAGTAATGTTGTGCCGTGAAGAAAATTTAGATCTTCCGCCACTTTTGAATTTGAGCGGTGACGGCACCCTGGCCCTTGCCTTCTCATTGGGCCCGGAACCAAATGATATCTTTTGGCGAGAGATTCTCTTGATTAGTGAGAAAGTTAATTTCTTTATTTTATTTGTATTTTTTTTAAAAATTTGGAATTGATTTGGACCTGCAAAACTGAAAAATCAGAATTGGAAAGCATGGAAAGCGCGTGTACGGTACGGAGCTGCCGCTGCCTGCTGGAAGAAGTGGGAAGATTACGTTTCCTTTGTTCTCTCGTTCGCCGTTGAATGCCATCTCAACTCTCTTTGTTCTCTCGTCCGTTTTTGACTGCCGTTTGTACAAAATGTTCCGAAAGAAAATTCTTCCGTTCTTCAGTTTCGTGAGGATCATCTTCCTGAATACCTCGGGGATAAGACGTCGTCCTACTGCGGCCTCCTCCATTCAATACTGAAAAGGGTAAGACCTACCTACCTGTTGCGCTGTTGGTTACTCCGACCCAAAAATTTAATGAAAGATCCATAAATATTCAGCAAAGGTTTCGTTCGTTCTGTATCAGATTCAACCTTTCGTCTACTTGATCGCCGAAGGAATCATTACTTCGGACAATTTGGAGTCAACCCAAAGCCGTCATCGCCCATCCGAGGATTCAACATTATCGTACCGGTAGGCGCATAATTCTCGTCAAATGTCGAATGTTCTTGATTTGTACAAGAGGTAACAGCGAAACTAAAACGCATTATGGTTTCGTTGTACAGTTCCAGGTACCTACCGAACCTGACCAACCAAAACTTGAGAAGAAGACTTCTCTCCTTCTTGGACTCCCTTCCCTTTCTCCGTCTAGTGGAATGGTTCTGCTTACAAAATATTTATGCCATAAGAATCAAATATTTTAAACCTATAAAATTCATTTCCACAGCCGTCGGATCAGTAAGTTTTTACATAATTGTGTAATGGTTAAGATCTCACATTGGTATACATCCCTACAGAACCTAATTCCATTTCGTAATACCTACACTGATTATATCTGTGATGCCCTGAGAATTATTTAATTTTATTTTCCTTGCTGTTTGGGCACTGAACAATATTGGTGAAATAAACCAGTCATTGAATGAGGATTTTCCTTTATTTATTCTCCTTTGGTAGAGAATTTCATTCCTATTGAGTTTTTCTTTCTGTGGGTTCACCCCCACCAAAATTTTATGTATGTATCACAATGTATATTGGAAAATAATAAACCTTTGTGTAATAATTTGCAGCATTTTACAGCTAAAACTCAGCTTCTACTCTAATTTGAATAACAATTGTTCTCCTCAGTCCATGACTTAATCCTGGCCCTAATTAATTAATGAGTTGAAAGATAAATTTTGTCCGATTAAATTTCCGTATAATATTACAAGTGACTCATTAGGCAAGTTTTGTTCGACACGAAGTTCGAACCTGAATGGGTTTGACTCTTAACTCTTTATCTGAAGGCTACTTATCGTAATCCTTCAGCTTCTTGTAGTCGTCGTAAGGCCGGTGGGTTACCGGATTTGGTTCCTTGTAGTGTCTCTCGTGACCCATCGGCAAGTTATTTTTGCGAGCTTTGGTTTTGTTCAAAACGTACGAAATGTAGAGATTCAGCTGACTTCCCGTTTTCAGGGGAATCACTCCCTCCGCGATCATTTTCTCCGTGTTGTCTTCGTAGTTGGCAGGTGTGATCATCGGAGGAGCGTTCGGGTTGGACTGCAGGTTGTAGTAAACTGGTTTGACCGTGTTGGCGGAGTTTGGAGCTTTCAAGCCTTCCAGCAATTTGAGGTTTCTGATGTTTTCGAACCAGTTGTTGGGTTTCCTCCCTTGCATGAGCCCTTCGTGGAATCGTTTTGGTTTGGTCGTTTCTATCTTGATGAGGTATCTTTGAGGTAATTTCCTGGTTTTGGTGTTCGATTGCCTCGTGTCGGGCTCTTCGGGTGAACCATCCTCTTCGTCTCCGGTCGATCCGCAAGTCGAAGTACACGTGGAGGAGGATGAACACGTGCTGCGAGTCGTGGCGGTGGTTGTCGTGCAAGTTGGGCGCGGAGGGCATGTCGTCTTCTCTGTTGTCGTCGTACAAGTCGTTTTCGAACAAGGAGGCTTGGTCGTCGTGGTTGTAGGACCCGTACACGTGGACCGCGACGTGCAACTCGACGTGCAGGTTGACTTCGAGATTGCTGTCGTCGTTCTGGTCGAGCAAGGCGTTGTACAAGTCGTCCTACAAGACGAAGGCATCCTTTCATTCAAAAGATCCATGAGAACTTTCCACTGCGATGGATTCAAAGTGGAGAAATCCAAAATCGGCGTAGAACAATCTGCCGTAAACGTTTCCTTTTCTGGAGTGAACTGTTCGTAAATAGGCCTGCACGTTGACAAGTTAGTTTCAGACACAAAATACGCGTTCTTGGTTACTTTGTTGGTACGATCGCTATCATTGGATGATGGCCCGTCGCCTAATTTCCAATCTTGCCCCTCCTCATCGAACGCTCCATCGTACAAATCGTCTGCATCGTCTTGATCCGCTGGAGACAAATCATCTTTCGAACTCGGATTCCCCTTTTTTCTCTCAATTTTCGAAACTTTCCCCACTGGTTTCTTGTTAATTGTGAGCGTTTCAAATTCGTCTTCATCATTATTCAGAGTATCATCCAGATAGTTTAGAGATGTGGCGGATTCTACAGACAGACGCCTTACAGGTTTAGTTTTCTCGTGGTTTCTGTTCGGTTTATTCTTGAATTTATCGTTTCTTCCCACGTTCATCATTTCCTCTTCATCTTCGTCGTTCTCTTTTCCACCATGGTCCACTTCTTCGTCGTAATTTTGTTCTATCAATGCTTTGCACTGCGACAAAAATTTCATGACGTATTTAGGCAAATCGTTGGGTTTTGTTTTCTTGTCGTTTACCATTTCATTGTGGACCAACAATTGACCGGAATGAAATTCTTGAGTGTCTCCTCCAGCGGTGGATTGTCTGGGATGGTGCATAATATTGAAAACCGGTCTGTCAGGTTCTTCTCCACTTTGCATTTTCGTGTAGAACCGTTGCTGATGTCTTTTCTTCACGTGTGAGCTGAAAGGCCTAACTGACTCGGTAGGGTGAGCCAACTTACGGAGACTATGAATAAATATTGGAGCTTCCCTGAATGAAACTTTGAATTGCGCTGGCGCGAACGTCCTGCTTCCTGAATGAGACATATCGCGGTTTGCGGCGGGGCGTGCGGTATTTTTGGCATCGTCAAAATCGATTTGCAGGCCGAGAACTGGTATTGTGCTCGACCCAGCTGATTTGGCAGCAACTGGTTTCGCTTCTTCCTGCTTACTCAGCCAGTCCAAAAACAAGTCTCCCAACGACTTTTCCGTCGTGCCGGCTCTCGCGACGTTTGTCGATTTCGTTAATACGATCGGACATTCTGTCAAACTCGCAGGAAGCAATTTCAGGGGGATCGTGCGATTTATTTTTCTAAACAAATCCTCGACGTCGCTCGTTAAACTTGCTTTCAATGCGTCGTCTTTGCCATCTTTGCTATCCTTAGCCAACTTGCTGTTCTGAACGTTGATTCCTTTCAAGCTATGTGGTGAATTCAAAGCCACCCAAGAGCCGTTTTTGTAGGCAAACACTGAAGACACGTTTGTTCCGCTCTTTGATTTTGAACTGAAGCTCAAACTAACTGCTGGAGCACCACATAGTTTGAAAGTACCAATAAATATTGCCAGAATGAAAACTGGGCTCATAATCCAAACTAATTTTCAGAGAAAGCAACGAATGGTAAGGACATTTCGTTTACCTCTCAACTTCATGTTTCGGATGTAAAGATCGTCTTCGATTTGTAGTGTATTGGACGACACGATATCAATTTTGCCAAGTTTCATTGACAAGTATATGAACACTCACAAATTACGAGTTACTACACGAAGAAATGTCGAAAAGAATGCTTTCGATTCGAAATTACTTGCCAAAGAGAATATTAGTTTATACAAAAACATCTAATGCACAAATAACCGAACTTCTAATACTGAGTGATATAATTTGACGATTGCCTAGGTACAGGGTTACTAACTGTTGCTGAGCAAATTTTTTAAGCGTATCTGTTGTTAATGAAGCTGGTAATAATATTCTGTTGAAATTTGTCATCAATGTATTGATTTTGTCGGAATTCCATCGAATTTGTGATCCAATGACAACATTATCGACCGCCGTGTACCTTGCTAGGAATTTGATAGCATTTTACTTTGCGCCTTCCTAGTGATTACGAGTTTTTGAACATAAATTGTAAGTCGAAGTCTCAACTGATCAGATAAGATCAGGCGCTAGAGTATGCAATAGACCGCACGACCGCTCAGTCTTGAGGGACGGGTAGGCCAGTTCGCCGGCCGCGACCGGAGCCGATCATTCGTGGTTCCAAAGCCCAAAACCTTATTCAAGTGTCTATACAAGGTATAATGATTCATCAAAATTTACTAATAATAATGCTAAAGATGAATTCTGTCCCAAGTCTATTTGTCCCGTTTGTGTGTCTGTCTTTTTCTCTTTATTACCACGTTATTCAAACACGGTCGAACCGCTACATCAATGTCAATGTTGTTTTTTTGAAAAACCAAGGCAAAGTGCCCGGTGAGGTTAAAGGCATATATGAAAATATGTTCCAAAATCTTTTCGGTCGTGGAATAGGCGTTGTTCATAGAGGTTTTTCGAGAGAACACGCTCGTAAAGAACGTTTTAGTATTAGTGTGGGGTTGCCAAACAAAAATTGAATTATTGAAAAATGAAGTCACTTGAGTTCATGTTTAGCTATCAATACATAATTTCACTAACTTTCTCCTAAATAATTTATAGTGAAATTCTAATTTTCACCGGTAACCGTTAGAATAACTTCACTAGACATAACTTATGATAGATTTATATTATTTGAGCCGTTCAGATTTGTATAATTTGTCTGAAATAATAAACTTTGTTATTTTGAACTACGAAATAACTTTTACGAATATTGACATAATTATAAGTGACATTTGATTATCATGAAGAGGGGGAGGATAAATCCCAACTTCTGTAAGTAGGGTAAACCTAATTATCTCATAAGAAGTACGATCTCGTATCTGGGAAGGAGAAAGCTGGTAGGTAATTTAAATCAAAAGCTGTAATTATTTGTTATTTAGAACCGTTGCAAAAGCTCTGACAACATGCATCTCAAAAATTATAGTGTACTGGCTTGAGGAGGGTTATTAATTTGACTTAATAACACGAACATTAATTTCAAGGAACTCAAACTACACACAAGAACACAACTACTAACATCAAGAAATCACGGAAATGTATGAGAAAAGTTGGAAAAATAGATCAGATGGTGATCAGATGTTTGAAAGTATGGGTTACCGATGATTTCCCTTTTCATCTTTCAGGAAGGTTGAGGAAAGTAGGAAGTAGTTTTGACTTGATTTATAGTTCCTCCTTCGTAAACCTTAGGAGCCTGATTTGAGCGACAAGTGTTATCTCTCATAACGTCCGCCTTCAGACAATACCTACCAAGTTCCCATGCGGACAGATGGGACGGACAGCTCCCGATCAATACGCTGATAAATTACGCAGATAGATCCCCTCTCGTCTTCATCCATGGAGAATCCATCATGGGACTATGAATCAAACGAACTTGGAATCATTAGTTCAACATTGTCCATCTCCATCATGAGGTATCAAACGGTTCACGTCATTCATTATAATGATTTATGAGGACAATGACCCCCATAAATTTCAGTCGTAGTTTGAAACACTTCCTTAACAATCTTTGGAACCACCAAAATTTAAATTTTCACTCGTATTTTGGGGTATCAGTTGTCCTTCCTGAACAATTTTCGTTTCACGTGAGTCTGTGCAAGGCTAATCTTTTAGAAAATAAGATACATCGTAGATGGATCAGTGAATTTCATTGATGTTAGTCTAATAATAGCTTGTGGGGTATTTCTTTTTACATCACAGATTGTGCGAGTTTCATTGCTGTTAGTATAATCACGTATTGAGTGAGTTTCATTGCTGTTAGTAGGTATCATCTCGGACAGTGTAAGTTTCATTATTGTTAGTATAATTACATAATTATTGTGTGAGTTTCATTGCTGTTAGTCCAATCACAATTGTGTAAGTTACATTGTTGTTAGTCTAATCACAGATTGTGTAAGTTTCATTGCTGTTAGTGTAATCACATATTGTGTGGGTTTCATTGCTGTTAGTCTAATCACAGATTGTGTGAGTTTCATTGCTGTTAGTAGGTATCATCTCGGATAGTGTAAGTTTCATTGTTGTTAGTCTAATTTACATAATTATTGTGTGAGTTTCATTGCTGTTAGTCTAATCACAGATTGTGTAAGTTACATTGCTGTTAGTCTAATCAAAGATTGTGTGAGCTTCATTGCTGTTAGTATTATTACAGATTATGTAAGTTTCATTGCTGTTAGTATAATCACATATTGTGTGAGTTTCATTGTTTTTAGTCTAATCACAGATTGTGTTTCATTGCTGTTAGTCTAATCACAGATTGTGTAAGTTTAATTGATGTTAGTCTAATCACAGATTGTGTGAGTTTCATTGCAGTTAGTCTAATCACAGATTGTGTGAGTTTCATTGCTGTTAGTCTAATCACAGATTGTGTGAGTTTCATTGCTGTTAGTCTAATCACAGATTGTGTGAGTTTCATTGCTGTTAGTCTAATCACAGATTGTGTGAGTTTCATTGCTGTTAGTCTAATCACAGATTGTGTAAGTTTCATTGCTGTTAGTCTAATCATAGATTGTGTAAGTTTCATAGCGGTTAGTCTAGTCACAGATTGCGTGAGTTTCATTGCTGTTAGGCTAACCCATTTGAAAATAAGGTACCACGTAGACGGAATTTTCAGGAAATGTGTGAGTTTGTCTCTAATCAATCTATGAGTCTAACAATAGCTTGTGCGGTATTTCTAGGACTTCCATATTCCCAAATTGCTCGAATCCAGGTTGTTATTGGTTTTATGCATTTGGAACTGTAGGAGTCAGAGCAGGCTGCAAAAGTGGAAAAAATCGAATTCCATGTCCCACGCAAAACTCTACAAAAAAGGGGTCGATTCCGATGAAATTGTCAGGCTTTACTGTGTCATACTTGTATGGTTTTATATGAATTGCACCCTCGTCACATAAAAACTACTAGAACACTCGAGAAAAAAAACATTTCCAACGTGTGATCACCCAATTTTGCTCCAATTTGGATGGGGAGTTGGAAGATTCGGCTTGTTTACACCACTAGTTCTGTGAGAGTTGGGATGGCAGCTACTCGCAGAGTAATGCCTACAAGAGTGTATTCTCTCGCAAGTGAAGAATAAGACCGCAGTAAAATTGTTGTCTTGCAACATGGAAAAGCGCGTTGGAATTATTCATCAATCTCGGAACTGCGGTATCATTACCGACTTTACGAGGCGACGGTGAGTGGTGTACAATTTACTTATTCATCGCGGAAACTCTAGATTTGAGAGATAAAAAGATCCCAAACGAGGCCTCCTCATTAAACAGCACCCTTCACATTATTCGTTGCATGTTTCAAGAAAAGGTCATAAGATTCCACTCCTCCGCCACTCATTCTTTAAGACGGCATCAAAACGCTGCAAATTATTACACAAAGGTTAATTTTTTTGATAGTTCACTCGCCTGCAAAGAACACAACTTTGCCATTGCCTCTACCTACCAAACTAATTTCTCTTCACATTCAAGTTTAATCTAATGAAATGAACGCTTCACATTCAATTTTAAAAAAAAAAGGTTGCTGACTACGCAAGCCTGAGTACAACTCGGACGAAACAGCGATCGCATTTTGGTCAGCTAGAATTTGAGCGGAGAGTAGGCCTCTCTTGCGATTCACACTCGTGTTTCTGATTTATCGTAAGCCCAACCCTTAAGTTTTCATAGGGAGCGAACGGTTGGACCTACAGAGCTCCGGGTGGTCTCATTCGATTCTAAAAATTCAATACTATCTTAAAATAATGTAAAAACAATACCTTTATATCAATTTTTTTGAGCTAGGGCTTTTCAAAATTTCAACCCTTATTTTTTAACCCTTAGAAGTGACTATCATCAATCAAAAGCGTCGGGGAACAACTAGACCCCAAACGGAGCCCATACACCAAATTTCATCAAAATCGGTCCATGGGAACTAAGGAAATTGCCGCGTACGGCAGACGGACGGCCAAATTTTCATTAGATTTTTGGATTCTACGTACCTTGAAACGTAAACCAACAAATTTTGAGGGGCGTTAAAAATTGTTTCTTGGTCGATTCCAAAGGTTTATCATTGAAAATAATAAACTAAAAACACCCGTACTAAAGACACCCTGTGATTCAGCGTCAAAAAATGATGAAAAAACATGTGCCACACTTAGGGTTCTCTAAAACCTAATTTTTGCGCAATTGTGGAGTTGCGCAACTTGGAGCGTTCAAAAAGCCAGGTTGCGCGCAATAAAACAAATCGATTCGGGTATGAATTTTTCATGAAATATTACGTAGAATCCGAATCTTTAATAAAAACGCTAAAATTATTACACAATGGTTTATTATTTTTTATTTTTCTACATAGATCACTCGTCTGCAAAGCCACCAACCATCCAACATGAAGAAAAACATCGATCGCATTTCGGTCAGCTTTATTTTGAACGGAGATTAGGCCTCTTTTGCGATTCACACTCGTGTTTCTGATTGATCGTCCAACCCTCAAGTCCAACCCTTAAATTCTCGTAGGAAGCAAATGGTTTGTCCAACAGGGCTCAGCGTGGTCTCTAAAAATTCTAAAAATTCAATACTATGTTAAATTGAAGGAAATCCAACCTTTGTAACAAAATTTTTGAGTCAGGGCGTTTTCAAAATTTCAACCCTTATTTTTCAACCCTTAGAAGTGACTGGCATCAACAAAAAACTTCGGGACACAACTAGACCCCAAATGGAGCCCACAACCCAATTTCATTAAAATCGGTCAATGCAAACCGAGGAAAGTGCCGCTTACGGCGGACGGACGGCCAAATTTTTATTTGATTTTTGGGATTCTACGTACCTTGAAACATAAACCAACAAATTTTGAGGGGGTGTTAAACAATTTTGGTTTATTATTTTCAATAATGAAACTTTGGAATCGACCAAGAAAAAAAAAATTTTAACACCCCCTCAAAATTTGATGGTTTACGTTTCAAGGTAAGTACGTAGAATCCAAAAATCGAATAAAACGCTGCAAATTATTACACAATGGTTTATTATTTTTCTATATAGATCACTCGTCTACAAATCACCAACTATCCAATATGAAGGAAAAAAAGTTAAAAAAAAAATAATAATAATAAATAAAAAAAAATCAAAAAAAAATTTAAAAAAAAATCAAAATCACCAACTACCTATCGATTAAATTTCGATCAGCTCTAATTTGAACGGAGATTAGGCCTCTTTTGCGATTCACACTCGTGTTTTGATTTATATATATATATTTCAAAATAAACACCTAAATTTTCGTAGGAAGCGAACGGTTTGTCCTACAGAGCTCCGCGTGGTCTCCCATAAATTCTAAAAATTCTTTAGAATCTTAAATTGAAGGAAAAACAATACCTTTATATCGAAATTTTTTGAGTTAAGGCGTTTTCAAAATTGATCTTGGAACCCTTAGAAGTGACCCTTCTCAACCAAAAGCTTTGGGGTACAACTAGACCCCAAATGGAGCCTACATACCAAATTTCATCAAAATCGGTCAATGCTAAGTGGCAAAAGTGCCGCGTACGGCGTACGGCGGACGGACGGCCAGATTTTTATTCGATTTTTGTATTCTACGTACCTTGAAACGTAAACCATCAAATTTTGAGGGGGTGATAAAATTTTTTTTTCTTGGTCGATTCCAAAGGTTCATTATTGAAAATAATAAACCAAAATTTGGCCGTCCGTCCGCCGTACGCCGTACGCGGCACTTTTGCCACTTAGCATTGACCGATTTTGATGAGATTCGGTATGTAGGATCCATTTGGGGTCTAGTTGTGCCCCGAAGCTTTTGGTTGATGTAGGTCACTTCTAAGGGTTCCAAAATCGATTTTGAAATTTTGAAAAAGCCCTAACTCAAAAAATTCCAAAATAAAGGTATTGTTTTTCCTTCAATTTAGGATTCTATAGAATTTTTAGAATTTTTTGAGACCACGCGGAACTCTGTAGGACAAACCGTTCGCTCTCTACGAAAATTTAAGGGTTTATATTGAAATATATATATATATAAATCAAAACACGAGTGTGAATCGCAAAAGAGGCCTATTCCCCGTTCAAATTAGAGCTGACCAAAATGCGATCGATGGTTGACGATTTTTTTGCGATGACCTACCGAAAAAAAAATCGTCACGAAAAAGCGACAGAAAAAACCGTTACGCGCCTTTTATAATGATTTTCACGTGCAACCAAGCCGTTGGTAAGGAAATAGAACTCCCGCAGTGTTCATTGCACAGAAATTGTTCACCATTCGTTGGAAAGCTCTCAATTTATATAGTATTTTTCTTGTAGTTACATATTTATTTATATAACATTTATAGGGTTTTAGACCAAATTAAATGTCTAACAATTATTTATTTTATTATTGCCAAAGACTCCACATTTATTATTGTTGTTTATTTTTATTATTATTAGTATTATTTTTATTAGTATTAGTATTATTTTATTTATTTTTATTTAACGGATGACTAGCATCGCAAAAAAACATTCTGTGTTCCTATGATTTCATACGGAGTATGGAAAAAGAAATAAACCGGGGGGTGCAGGGGGGCGGAGCCCCCCGCCAAGGCGCAAAGCGCCGAGTTTTTTTTTTTTTTTGATTTTTTTAATTTTTTTATTTATTTTTTGGTTTATTATTTTCAATAATAAGCCTTTGGAATCGAGCAAGAAAAAAAAAATTTTAACCCCCCCTAAAAATTTGATGTTTTACGTTTCAAGGTACGTAGAATACGAAAATCGAATAAAAACTCGGCGCTGCGCGCCTCGGCGGGGCTTCGCCCCCTGCACCCCCGGATGATTTCCGCTTAGAGCCTAATGGCTAAAATGTGACATACCTTGAAAAGGTTTTTGCTCCCTCTCCCTCTTTATCTTTCTTCCACTGTAATATTTAAGATACCTCCTTATTCATAATAACATCAGGTTTGTCGTCAAGCATATGATAAATCATAGCGCTACTTTCCTGTCGCTTTTTCCTGTCGCTTTTTACTGTCGATTTTTCCTGTCGTTTTTCGGCGGGGGGGTCCCATCGCTAAAACCTTTTCAAGGTTAAAATTTCCGTCCGTCCACCGTACGCCGTGCGCGGCACTTTTCTTAGCAACACTGGACCGATTTGGTTCAAATTTGGTATATGGGCTCCATTTGGGGTCTAGTTGTGCCGCGAAGCTTTTGGTTGATGTAGGTCACTTCTAAGGGGTGAAAATTAAGGGTTGAAATTTTCAAGAGTGCCCTAGCTCGAAAACTCTCGAAATAAAGGTATCGTTTTTTCACCAATTTTAAATAGTATTGAATTTTTGAAAATTTTTGAGACCACCCGGAGCTCTGTAGGACAAACCGTTCGGTCCCTACGAGTACTTGAACTTTTTCCTTCGATAATACAGAATCATGAGTGTGAATCGCAAAAGAGGTCTAGTCTTCATTCAAATTTTATCTGACTAAAATGCGATCGCTGTTCATTCTTCGATTTGTATACAGATTTGCCTTCTGCGTAACCAGTAATCAAATTTCCATAATATTATGAAGCTTTCTATTTTTCCAAGCGAGTGTGAAGAGTTTAGTTCTTTCTAATAAACTTGATTGTGAAGGTGTGAAGCCAGTATGGTGTGGTAGGTAGTACCTAGCTGGTAGGTAAAAAAAAGTTGGTAGGTAAAAAAAATGTTGGTGGGTAAAAAACGCTGCAAATCATTGCTCAAAGGCTTCTTCACTCTTCAGATCACTGATCAGCTGAGTGAGCTCCGAAGCCATTTTCAATCCTATTGAATGGAAGTGCTCTTCCAGGCGTCTCCAGCATTCGAGGAGATCTTCTTCACTCCTCAGATCACTGATCAGCTGAGTGAGCTCCAAAGCCATTTTCAATCCCATTGAATGGAAGTGCTCTTCCAGGCGTCTCCAGCATTCGAGGAGATCTTCTTCACTCCTCAGATCACTGTTCAGCTGAGTGAGCTCCGAAGCCATTTTCAATCCTATTGAACGCAGGAAGCTGAAATTTGAGAGGGAAGGTCAAGGGAGAATACAGATGGTGGTAGGTGCTATTGATGGAGAACCAGTGATCTATACAGAAGGGTGATCTATACAGAAAATAATTAACCTTTGAGCAATGATTTGCAGCGTTTTTCCTCTTTATGAAGTACGAATTCATTTAGTGAATGGTTGAATTCATTCGAAAAAGAGATGAATTTGTTTTGAAGAAGGACCAATTCATTTTGTTAAAGGACGAATTCAATTTAAACTGCTTTATTTGATTTACCCTCTTATAGTAGAGTAACATCTACCAAATAGTTTTGACATCATTCTGATTCAAATTAGCCGAAATGGGTCTCTGCATGTAAAAAGAGGTGACTAGCCATCTTCGAAGATGGACACCTGCGTAAAATCACAAAAATCAATATTACATTATGTTGAACCTAAATACAAATTCCACGGTTCAGGGAAGGTTTAATATACATTTCCAACCACTCAGAGCACCGAGCGATCGCCCTATTATTCTCAGAACAAATGCGGTAGAATCAATATTCTCGGTATACCTAGACCCCTGCACAATTCATTCATGCCTTAACCCCTATCAAGTACCGGTAATTCATCAGTTTGAAGGAAGACTCGAGGAAATCGAGGTCAACTGTGTACGAAGATGGAAACCAATAAATGTATCCGTTGCGTGAATGGCTGCCATACAATGGAAAGCCTTGGGAAGCCCTACAATGGCTTTAGATGTAATGAAAGATTGTCGCAATCGATCCGACCACTCTTCCTATTGACTTCCTCACAAATAAGTTCAATTGAGAAGGACCCATTATTTTGGAATGACAGATTGAATAACAACGAATCCTAGATCGCGGGTCAACCTCCACAGTCTGGGACAGTGGGAGGGCTGAGCTCTCTGGTGACAGCTTAATGAATGCTGCACGTTCTTTTTACTGTACCAGAGAGTGACCGACTGTACTCTAGGGAGCGGTTAGTGCTGCTGGTTGTTTCTAAGCAACTAAAATCAACCAAGAAACGTCGGTCTGTAGAGGATTCAAGAGCAGATCAAGTCTTATGACGGGGTGTTGCACAGTGGAATTCGAGATCTTCTAGAGGAGAGATTCTGGAGGAAATCCCCTGTCTGTGGAAATGCCCGATGAATATTTTAGGACCAATTTGCGGTGCTGCTGGTTGTTTCTCAGCTACAAAAATTAACTGAGAAACGGCGGTCAGTAGAGGATTCAAGAGGAGATCAAGTCTTATGGCGGGGTGTTGCACAGAGGAATTCGAGATCTTCTAGAGGAGAGATTCTGGAGGAAATCCCCTGTCTGTGGAAATGCCCGATGAATATTTTAGGACCAATTTGCGGTGCTGCTGGTTGTTTCTCAGCTAAGTACTAAAATTAACTGAGAAACGGCGGTCTGTAGAGGATTCAAGAGGAGATCAAGTCTTATGGCGGGGTGTTGCACAGAGGAATTCGAGATCTTCTTGAAGAGAGCATCTGGGGGAAATCCCCTGTCAGTGATCTCACGTTTTGTGATGTTTGCAACTTGAGTGTGTTGTTTGATGGTCCAACTAGCTGTTCCTCCGCTACTAAAATTGACAAGGAAGCGACCACGAAGATTAGGAACCGAAGATGGGACCTTCCCGCCTCGCTACTGAACTAAGTGTGGGGGTCGGTAGAGGATTCAACATCTGTAGAAGATAAAATGATGGAGAAAATATGGTTTCATAACCCCAGGTTCAATTGCATGTCCTGTGCCTACAGTACAATTTATTAATATGGATTTATTTGATTAACTTATTGGTTTTTTGACAATAAAAGTTCTTTTTTGTTTCCAATCACTTCAATTCCTGAAGAGCTTTTGACTTCTTTTCCCCTAAACAATGATTATGGATGAAGAGAAGATACAGTACTTACCAACAGCAAGATGATGAGATTTATGTGTAGAGCACAAGTAGCCACTACTGCAGATAGCTAACAAAATGGAGGTTTGTTGTCACCTCCAGGGTCGCCATTGTCCTCCCCACTTCAGGACTCATCCAGAAGCTGCTTGTCTGGGATTGAAAATGACAAACAGAAGGTTGTCGAAAGCTTTCCAGGAATTAAAGTTATTGGAAACGACAACGGATTCTACAACAAACCTAATTATTTGTACAGATTATTGCTTGAAAGGAATAATAAGTTGGATGGTAATAAATAGGCTATCGGAATGATATACATACATCTTCCTTCTCCCAGCTTTTGATTAGTAGGTATATGTGTGTGGTGGCAGTTTGTCGTGTCCTCCTCTTAGTGGAATATTTTTGCAAATAATATACGATGTGCATACTATGATTATGTGCATTTTGGAGGTCGAAGACTTCATCGCCTATCGATAGTTCTCCACCATCTTTTTTTGGGATAAGGTCCTATCGGTTCACCACAAACTTGTCTTTACCATTTCAACTCTCAACTTATTACATTCCTGATCATTGAACGGTTTCGGACCGGGTGATCGTCCTAACTAGAACTATCAACCACCATCAATAAACAGTTTCGTGCCAGGTGATCACCTCCCCTATACATACGTCGTTAAACGGTTTCGAGCCGGTCAACAAATCTCCCATCTCATTAATATCCTCCTTTTCCCCCCAGAGTAGTTTCAAAAAGGCAAAATCGTTTTAGTACATAAGCAATTTGAGTCCAAAGGGGGGTGCGCCTGATTTTTTCAATAATTTTTAATCGAAGGTAGACCTCATCCTGAGAATTTTGTCATAGAAAAAGGTCTCCTCACTCTAGAAGGTCGCGGTTGGTGTCAAACTTCTCAGAATGAGGTCTGGTTTAAGGTTAAAATAACAATAAACAGTTTTTCCGACACATGCGCACACCCCATTTCACTTAAATAATACTTTCGAACACAAGTCAGGATAAAGTCGTGACAAAGTTCATTAAAAAAAGAAAACTTTCTTTGATCGTAAGTCTATAAGAAGACCATAGTGCTAATGATAAAATAAAACTATTCAGAAGATACGAGGAGACGATTAGCTTGGAAGTAGGAGTATTGCTAGCCTCAAGTAATCCACCGAAATTGAACAAACTATAAAATTATGTAAAATCACGCTAGCGCATGCGAACTTGCTTGTCCGATGGTGACCTCTGTTATTCGTCAACACCACAAAATTTAAAACGCTGCAAATCATTGCCCAAAGGTTTATTATTTTCTGTATAGCTCACCCCTCTTGAACCGATTTGGTTCAAATTGGGTATGTGGGCTCCATTTGGGGTCTAGTTGTGCCGCGAAGCTTTTGGTTGATGTCAGTCACTTCTAAGGGGTGAAAATTAAGGGTTGAAATTTTCAAGAGTACCTAAGGGTTTTCCTTCGATAAAACAGAAACACGAGTCTGAATCACAAAAGAGGTCTAATCTCCATTGAATTTTTAGCTAACCAAAACGCGATTGCTGTTCGTTTCTTCGATTTGTATTCAGTTTTGCTTTCTGAGCAACCAGTAATCAAATTTCCATATGAAGCTCTCTTTTTTTCGAATCGAGTGTGAAGCGTTTAGTTTTTTCTAATAAACTTGATTGTGAAGGTGTGAAGGCAGTATGGTGTGGTACGTAGTACCTACCAATGGTTAGTAGATTTAAAAAAAAAGTTGGTAGGTAAAAATTTTTAACCTTGAAAAGGTTTTAGTGATGGGACCCCCCGCCGAAAAACGACAGGAAAAATCGACAGTAAAGTAACGCTATGATTTATCATATGCTTGACGACAAATATGATTGACAACCTGATGTTATTATGAATAAGGAGGTATCTTAAATATTGGCAACCTGATGTTATTATGAATAAGGAGGTATCTTAAATATTACAGTGGAAGAAAGATAAAGAGGGAGAGGGAGCAAAAACCTTTTCAAGGTATGTCACATTTTAGCCATTAGGCTCTAAGCGGAAATCATCCGGGGGTGCAGGGGGCGAAGCCCCCGCCGAGGCGCGCAGCGCCGAGTTTTTCTTTTGTATAGATCACTGGTTCTCCATCAATAGCACCTACCACCATCTGTATTCTCCCTTGACCTTCCCTCTCAAATTTCAGCTTCCTGCGTTCAATAGGATTGAAAATGGCTTCGAAGCTCACTCAGCTGATCAGTGATCTGAAGAGTGAAGAAGATCTCCTCGAATGCTGGAGACGCCTGGAAGAGCACTTCCATTCAATAGGAGTAAAAATGGTTTTGGAGCTCACTCAGCTGATCATGATCTGAAGAGTGAAGAAGATCTTCTCGAATGCTGGAGACGCTTGGAAGAGCACTGACAGAAAATAATAAACCTTTGGGCAATGATTTGCAGCGTTTTTTACCAACCAACATTTTTTTTACCTACTACCTTTTTTTTACATACCAACTATTGGTAGGTACTACCTACCACACCATACTGGTTTCTCACCTTCACAATCAAGTTTATTGGAAAGAACTAAACGCTTCACACTCGATTCGAAAAATAGAAAGCTTCATATGGAATTTGATTACTGGATACGCAGAAGGCAAAACTGTATATAAATCGAAGAAATGAACAGCGATCGCATTTTAGTCCGATAAAATTTGAACGGAGATTAGACCTCTTTTGCGATTCACACTCATGATTCTGTTTTATCGAAGGAAAACCTTCAAGTACTCGTAGGGACCGAACGTTTTGTCCTACAGAGCTCCGGGTGGTCTCAAAAATGTTTAAAAATTCAATACTATTTAAAATTGGTGAAAAAAAGATACCTTTATTTCGAGAGTTTTCGAGCTAGGGCACTCTTGATAATTTCAACCCTTAATTTACACCCCTTAGAAGTGACTGACATCAACCAAAAGCTTCGCGGCACAACTAGACCCCAAATGGAGCCCATATACCAAATTTGAACCAAATCGGTCCAGTGTTACTAAGAAAAACGGCCGCGTACGGCGTACGGAAATTTTTTTATTCGATTTTCGGATTCTACGTACCTTGAAACGTACAACATCAAATTTTGAGGGGGGGTTAAAATTTTTTTTTCCTTGCTCGATTCCAAAGGCTTATTATTGAAAATAATAAACCAAAAACAATTGTACAGTAAATACAAGCACTAAAGATGTAGAAGTAAACTGCCACTCAACTGAACAATCAAAATAATTCAAGCTCACTCACATATTGTGCTATTCTTGCTAATTTCTTATTTTTCAGCCGCTTTTTTCCACAAACAATCGATCACCTCATACGCTTCCGATACTACTTATTCCGGCCCGCGATTACGTTATTACATTGTTCTGGATTACATTGTTAGATAGGCTAGTTCAAGTTCTATTATCAATATAAGAAGAACAGGAATGATAATATATTATAACAAGTGTGATAAAATGGGATTAATTTCTTTCGTACGAACCGGGCTTCTCATTTGAACATTATCATTCAAGTCGTAAAGTTTGGGACCCTCTTCAAGGACAACCAGCATAAACCAGTATGTGAAGGCAGATGGAATGGAAAACACAAGAGGAAAAACAGTTTGCATGCACCCGGTATAAGAAGTGAAGGTAAGAAACAAAAAAAATCAAGGTTAGAGACCAGGAAATGTAAAAAAAAACCAAATCGACCAGGATACTACAAAGGAAACATGCTGAACAATTAGGAAGAAGGGAAGAAGCAAAAATGTAAGATTCAAGGAGGTTGGGAGGAGAAAACAAAGACAGGAGAATTATTATTAGAGATTTGATTATTATATATTGGTTTAACCAATAAAACGTAAACAAAGAAAGTTCTATTCAATGGTTTTCTATATTTGTGTTACGAGTATTATTTAAGATACGAGCTACTGCTCACCCAACTTACAGAGAATTTCAAACCTGTGCTAATAAGCAAGTGAAAAAAAGGTTCTTATCTGCATAGGATGAAATTAATAATTTTTGGAGTGATGAGCGCGATTGGAAGGCAGCTTCTCAACGTACCTACGTAATTCCTCACGTTCAACCGGCAGATCCGTCCGTTGAGAGCGCCAGATTTAGGGTTGGCGTGTCTGTGAAAGGGCTTAACGTAAAGGATTATTGAAAAATCATCCCAAAGGAGGGATTAATAAAGCCACTCCCGCTCTAAGCGGGATTATTTATTGATTTCCAGAGCTTCTATAAGCTCGACACGAGCTGGCAGGTTTATCAAAGGGGCGAGTCAGGGTGAGTGTTCATCCACTCGCGCCGGACGGTAATTTTAATGACATCCTGATCTGTCGACAAATCTCCACATTTTTGTGTATGAACCTCAATTTAAAACTGTGTAGATACTTTGCACTTTTCTGTAAGGATTGTATGAAAAACGCTGTAAATTATTACACAAAGGTGCTGTAGATCATTCGCCTGCAAAGAATACAGCTTTCCATGGCCACTACCTATCAATCATATTTTCCCTTCACGTCACTGTTATTGTCCCAGTACGTGATGATGTCCCGCTTACCTAAGATTACCTAATCTCCGTTGTTTCTAACGATTGGTAGTCCCTCGATTAACGAATTTTAACGATCATTTGCACTGGAGGAAGACGCCCGCCATCCTGCCTGGTTTAGCCCTTGTGATTAACTATAAACGAGTTTGGCAATAGTTTTATTTTAAATCGTGGAAAAATTTTTGGTGAAAGTGAGCCGTTTTGAAGAAATTAACGCTTCCCACTCAGTTACTCATTTTATTCGAAAGAATAAAGAGTTGTAGTCGCCTTCATGAGGGAATTTGATTACTAGTTGCTGACAACGCAAAACTGAGGCCGATTCAAAGAACATTAATGGAACCGAAAAATGTAAACTGATGCTTCAAAAGTTGGAAACTGAGTGGGAGTAGGCATGTTTGATACTGAAACCCAACTTACGTAGTCGTACCGCCTGCCATCATCCTACCAAATTAACAGCGCCGAATTACTCTCTGTTAAGCTCGCCATTGAAGAAATACAGAGGGTCAGAGAGCTGGGAAAGCCATCAGTTGTCCTGACTGATTCGAAAGTGGCATGCGAGGAATAATCACGCGTACATCTTGGCCAGGTTTCAAACTACTTGGTCTACGATGTGACCAAGTTGCTCCTCACGCCGTAAAATCATGAAGCGATTACTATACAATGGATACCGGAGCATATAAACTTATTAGGTAATGACAAAGCCCATGAAGCTGCAAAACGCGGAGCCTCAGGTGAGTGCCAATCTCTGGCAGTGCCAATGCCACTCCCAGATGCGTTTAACTTGATCGATCAGGTGGCAACAAATGAGTGGCAAAAATGGTTTTGGCAGTATTCCCTCGAAAAAGGGACATACCACTTCTACATTATGGACCGAATATGCCAAAAACCTAAAATTCTGAAGATGAATCTGCCACGAAGGGACATGGTATAACTTATTCGAGCCCGAACTGGTCACGGACAGATAAACCGTAGTCGCCATCTCATCCAACTCAGCGACTTCCCATACTGCACTTTCTGCGAGGATGAAGTCGAAGATTGGAAACCACAAATGAACCACAAATTGGAAAAATGTCAACATTATGGAGAAGAAAGACTTCAGTACAGCCCACTTGGAGGTCAACCATTGGAGGAATATTTGCGGGTGGCCACACAACATGACCTGAGAAAGTTGGTTCACTTCATGAAAAACTCGGGTATAATACATTAATAAGATTTTTAAAAAAATCGTTTTTTGAATTAAAGTGAAGACTTTATGTTTATGTGATTTTATTTATGTGCAGACTGGTTATATGTTACTGTTCCTTCTAACGCAACCAATAAAAAAAAACATTATTGGAAACTAAACGAACACCGTCACAGGTCAGCTAAAATTTATACGAAGATCAGGCCTATTTTGCGATTCACATTCGTGTTTCTGATTTATCGTAAGTCCGGCCCATACGTTACAATAGGGAGCGAACGGTTGGTCCTACAGAGCTCTGGTGTGGTCTCATTCGATTCTAAAACATTCAATACTACTTCAAATTGATGAAAAAACAATAACTTTATATTGAGAGGTTTTGATTTTAATTTTAGAATACATAGCATACCTACCTACTGGAGGTATGGTCAGTGTTGGGGGTGAAATATGTAATAGTATCATATTATGAATTTCCACATCGCTCTGATCCCGTAAAGTACTAGGACTAACTTGACATTATAAAATTACATTTTTAATTTAGAATTTTTTGTGTACTTACTTATCAATTTAATAATATTAAAATAATAGAAAGGTTACAAAAATTGTTTTAGTGAAAATTGTTTAGTTCAGATACTTGCCTAGGTTCGATTGGGTCACGAGCTGACCCGCAGTTGATGTTCAGTGATTTGAATTTTGTTTGATTTTTCCCTGCTTATCACCCTTGCCAAACGTTCAGTTCATCTTCCTACTGCCTCACTCTCTTCTCGTCTTGCGCCTGATTCAAACTGTCATCTTGCTTTATAATTCAAAGAGTATAATCCTCGTGTTCATGAGAAATCAGATTCGTGTGACAAAAACGGATACTTCTCTGTCTCGTCGGTACCTCACCTCAGTACCAGGACATCATCGGTGGAAACGATTGCTGGAAGTCCGCAGGAGCCCCCAGCATCTACGCGTGCACGGTCATCAGGTATCTTTCTTTCCTACTTCCTTTTTCAATAAATCTTTGCATGCCATTCAATTCTGACGATCATCTCTATCGGAGCCCATAGTTGAATATTTCACCAGAAATATTCGTCTGGAGTCAACAGCCAACGAACCCATCGAACCTCATGCGTTATAAAAAGTTCAGTGATAGGAACTAAACTATAATATTATTCAGAATTTGTCAAAGTCAGAGTCAAAATGTTTTTTATTGTAGAACCAATTACTAGACGGCATTACAATAGTCAGAATACTAAATTAAGGAATATAAAACACAATTGTCATATAAATAATTACAAAAACAAATAAGTACTCGTAGTATCAAAATTCCAACTTAAAAAAATCCAAAACAGTGTACAATTCAGCCTCAAATAATACTTCCTTCACGCTCTTTCCAAATCGATCAGCCGGTAATGCCCGAATCCGATCAGGTAGTCGATTATACAGGCGAACTCCCTGCTGAACAGGATTTGTACGAAGGGAGGTAGAGAGATGAGGCCAGCGGAGGTCGTATGGCATAACGCGATCTGGTTGCATGGTCGTGAAGATCGCATCCTCGTCGTAGGCGTTCTAGATTATTCTTCGTGAGAACTAACACGTGAAATACATAGAGCCCAGCAAAGGTAAGACTCTGCAGACGCCTAAAATATCCACGGCACGACTGCCTATAACTCAGGCCGAATATGATTCGAATAGCAGCCTTCTGCAGACGAAACTCAGCCAGACAGAGTTTCCCCATAAGGGAACACCATAGCATGCTCTGCTCATAAAGTAAGCAAAATAAACGGTCCTCAGGATTTTAGCAAATGTAAACACAGTCCACTGTATCTCGCACTGAACAAAAATATTAAAATTAACAATTTTTCAAAATTTATGAAAAAAATTTAATGAGAAGACTAATAGTGAGAAGGACGTACGACGTTGCCAGATCCACGCTAGTGTTTGCAACGCTGTGATACTGCGTCCCGAGATTGAAGGGATTGAATTTCACCCACCCCGATGACGGCCATTTTCGGTGCGGCGGTGGTCCGATGTAGTTTAGCTCTCGCCTGCAGGTAGCGCATGAAACCAAAACCCCCTTTTAGCCCACTTCTTCCAAAATCACGGATCTTTGTTTTGACGTAGTCTCCGTTTTACTAAAAATTAGATTGTTCTTTGAATTTTAAGAGGTTAGTCTCCTATAACGCTACAAATAAAAGTTTAATTTACTTATAGAAAAAATAAAATTTAAATTTAATGTATGAAGTATCTAGTATTTAATGAATTTATAAATTTTTTGTTAGAGGAGAAAATGAACACACACAGAGAAAACCTGATGATACTGGAAACAACTGGGTCCTGCGACCCTTCAAGTTCTCATAGGGAGCGAACGGTTTGTCCTACAGAGCTCTTGGTAGTCTCATTCGATTCTAAAAATTCAATTTTATTTTAAATTGTTGAAAAATTAATTATGTACATAATTTATAATGTTTGGCGCTAATGACCTTCCGGGTGATGCGCCCGATAAAATTAAAAAAAAAGGGATGCATACTCGTGTTTCTGATTTATCTCAAGTCCAACCTTAATTGCTCATAGGGACCGAATGGTTGGTCCTACAGAGCTCCGGGTGGTCTCATTCGATTCTAAAAATGCAATACTATTTTAAATTGATGAAAAAACTATACCTTTATAGTGCAAGTTTTTGAGCCACTGCATTTTGAAAATTTAGCCCATATTTGGGTTTATTATTTTCAATAATAAGCCTCTGGAATCGAGCAAGAAAAAAAAAGTTTAACCCCCCCTCAAAATTTGATGTTTTACGTTTCAAGGTACGTAGAATCCGAAAATCGAATAAATGATATGGAATTAATGAATCTCCCATGCTGTAAGAAATGAACGGGGGTTTACATAATACCTAATATTATGTGAAGTATATTATACTTCACGCTGGCCATCCAAGATGGGGGACGAAGAAGTAGATCGAATTCATTGATGGAGGCCAGAATTTGAACACAGAAATTGAAGGTTTCGTGAAGAATAGCCATGCTTTTCCAGCCAACTTGTCTCCAATAGGTACTTTGTGGCTTCCAGCAATCACGACAAAAATAACACGAAAAACACAAACGGTGGGATACAGCTTTCGTACAAGTACGCAACCGCGAGAGACATTTTATGTCTTATGTTTAATAAATTGAGAGCTTTCCAATGAGTGGTGAACGATTTTTGTGGGGTGGAAAATGAGGAAGTTAGTTTTCCCTAGGAACGATTGGTTGTACGTGAAAATCATCAGAAATTTCCGAGTAATGCTCCCCTCGTAACGCACCCTTCATAACGCTCCCAGCGTGACGATCCCCGCGTGACGATTTTTCATTTATGTGCCATAGTAAAGACATAAAATGTCAAAAAACAATATTTTTATATCGAGAGGTATCAAGCTAGAGCTTTTTGAAAATTACAACCCCTACTTTTCATCCGTTAGAAGTGACAGACACTAACCAAAAGATTCGCCGCACAACTCTCGATACAATTTCCGTAACGATACTTCCGAGTTCTGTCTCTGTAATTTCTTGTACAGTAGGTTTTAATGACTTTACAAGGACTTTCTTCGTGCAAACGTGGTGGTGAAACCGCGATCCAGTATAAATATAGCGCAGCACCTTGTAGTGAGCCACTGACTGGGATGTCTCGGTCCGATACCTAGTTGAAAGGGGAGGGAAAAACGCGGATGATGGATCGGCTGAGTATCAATTCAATACGGTGGGCGAGATGATGAATGTGCTCCCTCGTGTTCACTACCTGCTCACCTCAATCTCTTCAGTCAATGGAGACGAGGGTTTCCCATTTCCAGCTCTCCAGAATAAATGGTTCTTATTATCTAAGGAAGCACCTTCGAGAGACCGCGTTTTCGTTAATGCGTATGTTTTTATTTGATGGGAACGTCAGTCTCAACGTTGAATTCTCTCGAAACCTACCTTGACGAATCTCACAAAATAACTCTTTACAGGAGACCGCTTTGCGCTGTTACATCGTCTTAATTCCCTTCAAGCTTGTGAGGCATTCGAAATTCCTTCGCCTTACGATTATTGTAAGCTTTGTGATTATATCAGAGCCAAACATTAAATTTCCTATAAATCGTTTCAAAGGACGCCTATCGAAGTAACGCATCGATCCAACAATGAGGAGTCTACTCAAAAGCAAAACTCCTTACTTCGGTTGTCATATGGTACTGCGATATAATACAGTCATTGATGCTGTATTCACACGATTTATGTAGATCATATGGAAACAAGAAATTATATCTTGACATTTTCATGTATTTACTTTGGCACATGAACTGAAAAATCGTCACGAAAACTATACGTCACGAATAAATTATTCATAAAGTATCTTGTATTTTATTTCATCATTTTATTTTTCAAATTACACCTACAATGGACATATTGAATCTATCGTTTTTTCCTCTTAGAGAAAATTGATAGCCTCTTGACAAACGATATTTACCTTGTTTATTTGAAAAAGCTTCTATGCATCTAGCTTGGTACTTGATTCTCTCGAAGTTTGGATCAGTAGATTACACTTTTGATTTCTTGAGCCACAGAGATGTGCAAGAGAGAAAATTCATCAATAATCATTTGCTTCATCGCGTTTCATTTACACTAAGTAACTAGGGAGAATAGTTTCCCATAAGGATTTTTTTCTTCTTTTAGTTTGGTTTATAAACCTTTGGGCTCGAGCAAGAAAGCAATATAACCCCCCCACTCCCTTTTGACATTTTGATGGTTTACGTTTCAAGGTATGTAAAATCCGAAAATGGAATTTAACAAAATCCGTACGTCCGCCCTCTGCCCCACATTCCTTAACTACCTTGGACTGATTTTAATGAAATTTGGTATATATAGGCTACATTTGGAGTCTAGTTGTGCCAGTTGGGCCTTTAGTAGTGTCAGTCTCTTCTAAGTAGTGATAAGTAGGGGTTGTGAATTGATTGTACATTTTTTGAGACCACCCGGAGCTCTGTAGGATAAACCGTTGGCTCCCTACGAGAACTTGAGGGTTTTCCTTCTATAAAACATAATCACGAGTGTGAATCACCAAAGAGGTCTAATCTCCGTTCAAATTTCAGTTTTGCTTCCTTAGCATCCAGTAATACAATTTCCCATCTGAACCTCCTTTTTTTCGAATCGAGTGTGAAGCGTTTGTTTCTTCCAAATAAACTTGATTGTGAAGGTAATTATGTAGTAGGTAGGTAGTAGGTACCTACGGTTAAAAGGAGTGGCTCCCAACAACTTCAGGGTGATGGCTGCAACCTTGTCGTGGTGCGGGAAAATTGCCACGGAGTTGCGTGAGTTGGCATCTCGGTAGGCGTACTCCGTGGTACCACCACCCGGCTCATATTTGAACTTGTGGTCGTTTTATAGAGGCTTTTCCCTTATCCCTCTCTCCCACCCCCACCTTCCTTCACTATATTTGTTGACCAGCTGCCTAGACTTTTTGAACATTGCCAGTGTATGCTATATGCCGATGATTTGCAATTTTATTTAAGCGTGCCAATCTCTGGTCTTCGTGAAGCTATTGCGACTGTAAATGCCGAATTGGTGGTACTGGAGGAATGGTGCAGGTTACATGGCATGAAGATCAATGCCTCCAAGTCCAATGCCATGATCCTGGGCAACAGCCGTCTGATTTCGCATGCCGATCTTGAGGGGATAGGTGTGGTTAGTATAGGTAGTAGCACGATTCCTTTCATCTCGGAAATGAAGAATTTGGGCCTCCAAATCTCAAACTCATTGTCTTGGTCGTCGCACGTAACCACTATCTGTAACTGTGTGTACGGATCATTCTATCAGCTCCGAAGACTGGCAATTGATATGCCTTTTGGAGTGCGGTTGCGCTTGGCCGAGAGTCTCCTCTTGCACAATTTTGATTATGCCCTCCTTGCGTTCTGTAATATGACAGATGAGCAAGTTTGTGGGATGCAGAGAGCCTTGAATGCTATTGTTAGGTTTGTTTACAGGCTAAAGATTGATGAGCATGTTGTAACAATATGGGTTGAATTTCAATTTGTACAACAAATGTGAAATACACCTTATTGCACATATTTGAGTCAGAGGAGGGTGTGACGACCCTACCCCTTCAAACCAGTGATTAGATTAATCAGCCGGCCTGGAGAGAATATCGATTGCATATTTCTATGAATCGCTTATCCCCAAAGGCGTAGCTACAAAAAATCGGGAACAAACCAAATCGGATTGTCCCTTTGTAAATGTAGGATCGTCACAATGTAACGCCGTACTATAAGAAGTTAGGCTGGCTCAAGATTGAAGAAAGAATAAAACTATTAAAATCTATTGAAACTATTAAAACTATTAAATTCGATAACCCGAGATACTTGAGGAAACAATTTGTGATGCAAAGTACGATTCATGGGCATGGGACTAGGAGGGATACATTACAGATCCCTCTACATAAAACTGTATTCTTCGGTAGATCCGTTTGCGTGAAAGGAGTGAAAATTTTCAATGAAAATAGGGATATTTTTGATTTTGAAGAGAGCGTAGGAAGCTTCAGAAAGAAGTATAAAGTTATTTTACAAAATAAATATAATGTATCAGTGTAGGTAGGATACTTTTTCCTTATTCGCAAAAAGAATTTATTGGGAATAAAAGTGACAATTTAATTTGTATACCATTATTTTATTATGTTGTACTTTTAATTTTAAATTTGGTCAAGTTTTTTATTGTTAATGCATTGTATTGTAATTGAGGTATTATATGTTGTATTAATTGTTCCTGGGGACAGGGAAGAGAGGGCCTTAAGGCCCTACTGTTTTAATTTTAAATTTTGGTCAAGTTTTTTATTGTTAATGCATTGTATTGTAATTGAGGTATTATATGTTGTATTAATTGTTCCTGGGGACAGGGAAGAGAGGGCCTTAAGGCCCTACTGTACCCCAGGTGTTTAAATAAACAATTCAATCAATCAATCAATCAATCAATCAATCCTCATCTACCCTCATCCCTAGGGCCGGCGTCGGGGGAGTCCTGGGCGTCCTCCCAATTATATTTGATTTAGTTATTTATTTACAGTAATGGCGTGCCTGAAAAACCACGTTGAAAAAAAAAAAAAAGCTGCAAATTATTTCACAAAGGTTAATTATTTTTCTGTATAGATCACTCTTCTGCAAAGAGCGATTTTCATGCGTTTTTCATTAAAAGGGTTTGTATCCAAATAATAAATGGCCGTGTCTCCCTCAAAACGAATCCCAAAATTTCGAAATTTGGTTTTACAATCAAAGTTCTATGAACAAGCTATCTGGAACATTTTGGAACCCTCGACAACTTCCTTCGCCATGAAATTAGTTTTAGCGAATTTTCAAAGAAAATGAAGCTATTGCAATGGCCTCAAAATTTTTAGAATCGACTTTTTCGAAAAATTTTCACACTGAAATCCGTTTTGGAACATTCTGAAACAATCCCTGAAGTTTTTCCAAAAATCATATGTATATATATATATGTGTCATTCCGGACGATAACTTGAGTAATTGTTTAAAATTTTTTTTTTTAGTTTTTGCCAAAATGTTTGTAACAACAAACCATAGGTCAAGTTCGTTAACCAGCAATTTTGGACAATCCAAAGTGGTCCAAAATTCAAAAAAACTCCAAAAAAATGGGTTTTTCCCGTTTTTTGTGGTTTTTACATTGAAAATCATGGTAATATATGGTATATTCGGATTCAGCACAAAATTTCTGATATGAATGCATTTTTCAAAAATGAAAATTGTCCAAAATTAAGAAAAGTTTGTAGCTATATATATATATATATAATGAATACGCGCGTATATTTGTTGTACCCAGAAATGGAGTAGCCGTGTGGGTACTCTATGAGTTCGTAGAGACGAGTAGAACATGAATATGGACTCCTAACGTCTTCAAAGCATACTCAGCAATAATCTGCAGCGTATTATTAGCGAATTTTCAAAGAAAATGAAGCTATTGCAATGGCCTCAAAATTTTTAGAATCGACTTTTTCGAAAAATTTTCACACTGAAATCCGTTTTGGAACATTCTGAAACAATCCCTGAAGTTTTTCCAAAAATCATATGTATATATATATGTGTCATTCCGGACGATAACGTGAGTAATTGTTTAAAAATTTTTTTTTAGTTTTTGCCAAAATGTTTGTAACAACAAACCATAGGTCAAGTTCGTTAACCAGCAATTTTGGACAATCCAAAGTGGTCCAAAATTCAAAAAAACTCCAATAAAATGGGTTTTTCCCGTTTTTTGTGGTTTTTACATTGAAAATCATGGTAATATATGGTATATTCGGATTCAGCACAAAATTTCTGATATGAATGCATTTTTCAAAATGAAAATTGTCCAAAATTAAGGAAAGTTTGTAGCTATATATATACATATATATATATAATGAATACGCGCGTATATTTGTTGTACCCAGAAATGGAGTAGCCGTGTGGGTACTCTATGATTTCGTAGAGACGAGTAGAACATGAATATGGACTCCTAACGTCTTCAAAGCATACTCAGCAATAATCTGCAGCGTATTATTAGCGAATTTTCAAAGAAAATGAAGTTATTGCAATGGCCTCAAAATTTTTAGAATCGACTTTTTCGAAAAATTTTTCTCACTGAAATCCGTTTTGGAACATTCTGAAACAATCCCTGAAGTTTTTCCAAAAATCATATGTATATATATATGTGTCATTCCGGACGATAACTTGAGTAATTGTTTAAAAATTTTTTTTTAGTTTTTGCCAAAATGTTTGTAACAACAAACCATAGGTCAAGTTCGTTAACCAGCAATTTTGGACAATCCAAAGTGGTCCAAAATTCAAAAAAACTCCAAAAAAATGGGTTTTTTCCCGTTTTTTGTGGTTTTTACATTGAAAATCATGGTAATATACCATGATTCGTAGAAACGAGTAGAACATGAATATGGACTCCTAACATCTTCAAAGCATACCCAGCAATAATTTGCAGCGTATTATTAGCAAATTTTCATGCGAAAATCATGTGTCGGAAAAAAAAAAAAAAAAAAAAAGAGTCCTCGTTCAAATATTGTATCGACAACTGCCACCGATAGAAACGTTCAAAACCCAGTGTATTATTGAAAATTGCACGATTTTTTCGTACATATCGCGAATATAACTAAATGTTATCAAATTAATTACTTAGATGCGGTAACGCATGAAGGAGAAAAATGTGTGATAAACAAAAGGTGGCTTGTTGGGACGAGGTTGGGAACATACGATCATGAACGCGATCTGTCGCACTCATCTTTAACTACGTCCTGGAGCTTCCACAATCAGAACGCTTCTCGGGCTCCCAGATTCAGCTTTCAGCCCAGTGATTTCACGTCTTCCAGGACGTCGATTATTGGTGTAAAAGTATGTAAAAAAAAACATATAAACATATATATAAACCAAGAATCGAAAAAAAAACTTTCTACAACAAATTGCAACACCATTGGTCCTTTTCTTAACCACACCTTAAACTGAATGATTTCTTTGAAAATTCGCTCATTAATTCATGCTGCATGAATGGACTTTTTCCCAATTTCCCACAAAAAATCCCAAGTGGATATACGCCCGTTTGAAAGAAAACTCCTCGCATAGCTCGGAAGAATTTTTGAAAATTCAATTATTTGAAAATTAACTCACGCTACATGAAGGTGATCGATTAAATATAGAAGGAGGAGAAGAGAAGAGGAAAATCTCACGAGAACTAATAGAAGGGGAGACAGAAGGAGCGCTCGATAGGACACTTCACCCCGAAAACAGACTCCCCCCTGCAGGTCTGCCCGCGTCAGGTCTCCCTGCGGGGTTCTCCCTCGATCGCCCACCGGCTCTCATTCAGACCACCGGGATGAGAGGCGGATTTCATCGCACGTCCAGACACTCCCGGACACTACTTTCCTCTCCTACCGTCGAAGTATGAGACCTTCATTCCATCCTTCATTCAAAGGACGATAATTTCAATTATAAACTAGAAACGCTGCAAATTATTAAAACAAAGGTTAATTATTTTTCTATATAGATCACTCGTATGCAAAGAATACGGCTTTGTCATTGTTACCACCAACCAACATGAAGAAAAACATCGATCTCATTTCCGTCAGCTGACATTTGAACGGAGATTAGGCCTCTTTTACGATTCACGCTCGTGTTTCTGATTAAATCAGAAATTAAATCGATAAATTTTATCGTAAGTCCAAATTTTAAATCAGAAATTAAATCGATAAATTTTATCGTAAGTCCAACCCTTAAATTCTCGTAGGAAACGAACGGTTTGTCCTACAGGGCTCCGCGTGGTCTCAAAAAATTCTATACTATCTTAAATTGTTGGAAAAACAATACCTTTATATCAAAATTTTTGAGTTAGGGCGTTTTCAACATTTCAAAATTTATTTTTCCATCCTTAGAAGTGACTTACATCAACCAAAATCTTCGGGGCACAACCAGACCCCAAATGGAGCCAAATTTCATCAAAATCGGTCATTGTTAAGTGGGGAAAGTGCCGGCGTACGGACGGCCAAATTTTTATTCGATTTTGGTTTACTATTTTCGATAATAAGCCTTTGAAATCGAGCAAGAAAAAAAACTTTTAGCCCCTCTCAAAACTTGATGTTTTACGTTTCAAGGTACGTAGAATCCGAAAATCGAATAAAAAATTTCCGTCCGTCCGCCGTACGCCGTACGCGGCACTTTCCATAGCAACACTGGACCTATTTGTTTCAAATTTGGTATATTGGCTCCTTTGGGGTCTAGTTGTGACGCGAAGCTTTTGGTTGATGTCAGTACTTAAGGGTTTTTTTTCGATAAAACAGAAACACAAGTGTGAATCACAAAAGAGGTCTAATCTCCATTGAATTTTTAGCTAACCAAAACGCGATCGCTGTTTGATTCTTCGTGTTGTATTCAGTTTTGGTTCCTTAGCACCCAGTAATCTAATTCCCATATGAAGCCTATCATCCCTATTTTTCGAATCGAGTGTGAAGCGTATGGTTCTTTCTAATAAACTTGATTGTGAAGGCAGTATGATGTGGTAGGTACTACCTACCTATAGTTGGTAGGTAAAAAAAATAGATAAAAAAAAATCACAGGGTGTCATCCGTTTTGAGGAAGACCAAGATTTCAAGAGGAAAAATTAACATTTATTCAACGAAAACATCAGTTTTGTGGTTGAAATCATGTTTATTTTTATTTTCTCACTTCCTTTTGAACCACGGGCTTGGGGCCGTCAACGGTAGAGTTAAAAATAAAAACTGGCAGCACGATCATGCTTGAACTAAATGAAATTGCCTAAAAACTCATTACGATTTAAAAGGAGCGATTTTTTCACTAATAACAACCGACTTTTTGGCCGTCATTTAGAAAAATTCCAGTCAAATTGAAAAACGGATGACACCATGTGATTTAGCGTAAAAAAATGATGAAAAAACATGTGCCATACTTAGGGTTCTCCAAAACCTAATTTTTGTGCAATTGTGGAGTTGCGCAACTTGGAGCGTTCAAATAGTCAGGTTGCGCGCAATAAAAAAAATCGGTTCGGGTATGAATTTTTCATGAAATTTGACGTAGAATCCGAATTTGTAGTAAAAACGCTGCAAATTACTACACACTGGTTTATTGTTTTTCTATATAGATCACTCGTCTACAAAATCACCAACCATCCAATATGAAGAAAAGAAAAAAAAAAAAAAAATCAAAATCACCAACCATTGATCGCATTTCGGTCAGCTCTAATTTGAACGGAGATTAGGCCTCTTTTGCGATTCACACTCGTGTTTTGATTTATGTAAGTATACATATTTCAATATAAACCCTTAAATTTTCGTAGGGAGCGAACGGTTAGTCCTACAGAGCTCCGCTTGGTCTCAAAAAATTCTAAAAATTCTATAGAATCTTAAATTGAAGGAAAAACAATACCTTTATATCGTAATTTTTTGAGTTAGGGCGTTTTCAAAATTTCAAAATTGATTTTGGAACCGTTAGAAGTGACCTACATCAACCAAAAGCTTCGGGGCACAACTAGACCCCAAATGAAGCCTACATACCAAATTTCATCAAAATCGGTCAATGCTAAGTGGCAAAAGTGCCGGTGTACGGCGTACGGCGGACGGCGTACGGCGGACGGCGGACGGCGGACGGACGGCGGACGGACGGACGGACGGCGGACGGACGGACGGACGGCGGACGGATTTCTTGGTCGATTCCAAAGGTTCATTATTGAAAATAATAAACCAAAAAATCAAAATCACCAACCATCGATCGCATTTTGGTCAGCTCATTAGAGCTGGTTGAACGGAGATTAGGCCTCTTTTGCGATTCAAACTCGTGTTTTGATTTATATACGAGGGTGGATCAAATATAAACGGGACTTTATTTTTTTGGTTTATTATTTCTAATAATAAGCCTATGTGATCGTATCGCAAAAAATTTTTATAACCCCCCCTCAAACTTTGTCACTTTACGTTTCAAGGTGCGTAGAATCCAAATTTGCAATTTACCTTTATATCGAAAATTTTTCAGTTAAGGCGTTTTCAAAATTTCAAAATTGATTTTGGAACCCTTAGAAGTGACCTACATCAACCAAAAGCTTCGTGGCACAACTAGACCCCAAATGGAGCCTACATACCAAATTTCATCAAAATCGGTCAATGCTAAGTGGCAAAAGTGCTGCGTACGGCGGACGGCGGACGGACGGCCAAATTTTTATTCGATTTTTGGATTCTACGTACCTTGAAACGTAAACCATCAAATTTTGAGGGGGTGTTAAATTTTTTTTTTCTTGGTCGATTCCAAAGGTTCATTATTGAAAATAATAAACAAAAAGGGGGGTTCCGTTTGAAAAAATGAAGTTAGTGTCAATTGCGCATGATTGTGCGCCACTTTTTTGCGCAAAAGTATTTTTCCTGAGATCCTCACAAAATGTCATGAAGATTTGCGTTGTTCGGAATTTTTACGCTGCATTTTGCGAAAATGAAGGGGGGTGTGACCTTTTCGTGAAACACCCTGTATAATATATAATGTTGTACTCGCTCCAAGAATCCATAGAGGCTAAGTTACATTTTTGGGTACAATGAACATAGGATTGTACTTACTATTGTCGGCACTGATTACGGGGGCGCATGCGCATTACGATGAAAATGTCCATAGCTTGTTTTCCTTGAAAATTCGCTTATAGAGGGCTGTTGAGAATAACTCACGTTTTAACGAATTAATTTTCTCTCAATAATTTACTTTTGTAAAAATGGCGATAAATTACTCGAGTGAGTTCAATAAATTACTTCAGTTCCTTCAAGAAATTGCTTTTGTGGAGGGGAAGACAGCTTGTGAATAGCGATGGAGGTGGAGGAGAGACCCGATAAAAAAGGAGCGACCTCGAAGATGAGAAGATTACACTGGGGATTAAGAGGGGGGGGGGGGGGTCCGCCGAGGAGTCCCCAGGTGGCGGCCTCGTTCCTCCTCTTCGCACTTTTCAGCTCCGGAAGCGCCGCGCCGACTCCAATTAACCTAATGCGGGGTCGCCTCCCGCGGCGCTCCGTCTTCCGCACTGGCGACGCAGCGTCGCTCTCCTCCTACGAGGCCCGCTCAGGGAAGTCAGTCGAAGAACAACACGTGGATCCCACATCTTATCGACTACGTTTCGGTTCGTTATTTTCAAAAAGTTCATTCATGGAGTAGGTATGTGTCATTGAGCGAATTTTCTTTACTAAGGTGGAAGTCCCACGTTAAGAAGAAAAACGCTGCAAATTATTACACAATGGTTTATTATTTTTCTATATTGATCACTCGTCTGCAAAGCCACCAACCATCCAACATGAAGAAAAACATCGATCGTATTTCGGTCAGCTGAAATTTGAACGGAGATTAGGCCTCTTTTGCGATTCACACTCGTGTTTCTGATTTATCGTACGTCCAACCCTTAAATTCTCTTAAGGCTAAATGTCACGATGTTTTAGTGTGATTCTGAAATAAGAGATGGCAGCACCATCGGGGCCAAATTTCGTTTACTCCTCAGTTGAGAACAGATCGAGATATTTTAGTTCCGCAAACGGATTTCTCTTCAAGATCACCGTAGAATTCCGGGTAATTGGTTTAGAAAGTGTGCAAAAATTTTTTGCACACAGTTCCAACAAAAATTTGTTTAAATTTTGAACATTTTCAAAAAGTGGCCTTATAGCCACTTGCAGAACTTTCATCAGAATACGAATCCGTTTGCAGAATTTTTCTAACTTGATCATAGCCGTCGGATTCGCGTTTTTACGATTTGGAGGGGGGCGATCATGGACTGGGGGGGAGGGCGGCGATCAAACGCCCCGCCGCCCGCCCGACCTTCACATTCATGTTTTGCTAGTACGCACCCTTTGGTCTCTATTCTTTTTCCCGGCCACCTAATAGGTAGCTACCATCAACCTTCCCATTTCCAACTTCTCTGTCTTGAGGTTGATCGAATTGGGCGAAATTTCCATAAAAAGCAAGACACATGAACAAATAACTTATGAGACACATTCTGTGTTAATTTGATTCAGATAATGGTTAGGTATCATAATTATGGTAGAATGTTATACATATTATTGATTGATACTGGGGCGATGATTTTCATAGGGGATCGTCTAGACGTCAACCCGCATAATATACCTACCTCAAAATTTTTCATCGAAATTGGACATTAATTTCGTATAGTTTCGGGCGTTACAAGGATTTCATGACAGACAGGCAGACATGGAACCAAAATTGTTCAGGAAGGTCTAAAGTATAAAACTCGAGTCGGAATTTTGATTTTGGAGATATTTTTTTTAACGTTGAAAAGTGAAAACAATACTTCCGTTACCGTAGTAGACTCGAAAACAAAATTATTATTTATGATTAACTAAAAATTGTACAGAGCAAAAATAGATAAGGTGCCTACGCACTTCTTACTTCCGAGTCCACCAAGGTAGTGGAAGTATTGTTTTAACTTTTCAAGATTGTAGAAAAAAAATATCTCCGAAATCAAAATTTCCCCTCGCGTTCTACGTTTTAGACCTCCCTGAACATTTTGGTTCCGTGTCTGACTGTCTTTGATTCTGTCGTGAAATCCTTGTATCGGGCAGAACTACACGAAGTTATTGTCTGATTTCGATGAAATTTTCAGGAATTGTGCGGGTTGGCGAGTAGATGGTCCCCTATGAAAATCACTCCCGGACTAATAGTAGTGACTGCGGAAGCGAAAACGTGAATTCCTTGTAACAATCTCAACTTCTTCATTCCCCATCTGATTTCGATGACATTTTCAGGGATTATGGAGATTGGGGTGTAGATGGTCTACGAAAATCACGGCCTCCAGATTGACATTAGCATCTGCGCATGCGCAAACATTAAATCCTTGAAACAGCCATAACTTCTGCATATTTCATAAGAATTAGATGAAACTTGTCAGGATTGTTCAGATTGGCATGTAGACAGTCCCCTATGAAAATCATGACACCGGAACTGGTAGTAGCACTTCGCAGATTTTTCCCGTTGATTGTGTCCTCCTTCACCCCAGATTAATCGCATATGGACGCCCAATTCTTACTGTGGGACGTCCTAAAAAACGATGTAGTGATCGCTGCACAATCGCGGAATATTGAAGGGTAAAATCACCAACGCCGTGCCCAAGTACTACTACCTACGGTATTCGAACGTCAACAGTGCCCGATGTACCCGGGATTGCTAGCGAATGAGAAAGGTGTGCGACCTTGAACTCTTCTCGAACTTTTCGAGTAATCCGAAAAGGTAAACATGTGGGGTTGCCATCTGTATGGTAGGTATTTACCTTGTAAGACCACAGCACTAGTTCTAAGCTATTTATTACAGTGCACTAACGGTAATTTTGGGACAGTCATGTTTGTAATTTAGTAGTATACCTAGTACTACCTCAAAATTCAACACTTCGCTAGTTTTAGGCGTTGTAATTACATGGAATCAAGAATGAAATTTAAAAACAGAGAGAATTGATAATTTAACTCTTAGAAGAGGGAATTCGGGAATTTAAAATTCAGACACGGGGGATTTTAGTATCAAATTTATTTAGATTTATTTTGATATTATTTCAAAGATATTTGAATTTTTGGTAAATAATGAATAGGTGTTTTTACCTTTTTCAACACTATTGCAGAGTGAATTAACTACCTACTAATTATTTTTTCATCACCTTTAGCTGTTCACAAAATTTGGAAATCAACGTCAAACGCCAAGAATATGCTCATCAAACCATCTATTACTACCTAGTTGTTCTAGATACTTAACTAGTCCATGTGCAGTGAACTAAAATTATCACAATTTTAGAACTAACTATTCAGTAGGTAGTGCAAACCATTATCTGAATCAAATTAACACAGAATGTGTCTCATAAGTTATTTGTTCATGTGTCTTGCTTTTTATGGAAATTTCGCCCAATTCGATCAACCTCAAGACAGAGAAGTTGGAAATGGGAAGGTTGATGGTAGCTACCTATTAGGTGGCCGGGAAAAAGAATAGAGACCAAAGGGTGCGTACTAGCAAAACATGAATGTGAAGGTCGGGCGGGCGGCGGGGCGTTTGATCGCCGCCCTCCCCCCCAAGCCCATGATCGCCCCCCTCCAAATCGTAAAAACGCGAATCCGACGGCTATGATCAAGTTAGAAAAATTCTGCAAACGGATTCGTATTCTGATGAAAGTTCTGCAAGTGGGTGGCTATAATGCCACTTTTTGAAAATGTTCAAAATTTAAACAAATTTTTGTTGGAACTGTGTGCAAAAAAATTTTGCACACTTTCTAAACCAATTACCCGGAATTCTACGGTGATCTTGAAGAGAAATCCGTTTGCGGAACTAAAATATCTCGATCCGATCTCAACTGAGGAGTAAACGAAATTTTCTTCATTTTGGTGCTGCCACGTGGTGGCAGATTTCACAACTAAACGCGGGACATTTAGCCTTAAGGAGCGAACGGTTTGTCCTACAGAACTCCGCGTGGTCTCAAAAAATTCTAAAAATTCTATAGAATCTTAAATTGAAGGAAAAACAATACCTTTATATCGAAATTTTTTGAGTTAGGACGTTTTCAAAATTTCTAAATTCATTTTTGAACCCTTAGAAGTGACCTATATCAACCAAAATCTTCGGGGCACAACTAGACCCCAAATGGAGCCTACATACCAAATTTCATCAAAATCGGTCAATGCTAAGTGGCAAAAGTGCTGCGTACGGCGGACGGCGGACGGACGGCCAAAGTTTTATTCGATTTTTGGATTCTACGTACTTTGAAACGTAAACCATCAAATTTTGAGGGGGTGTTAATTTTTTTTTTTTCTTGGTCGATTCCAAAGGTTCATTAGGTATTGAAAATAGTAAACCAAAAAGCTGAGCTTTTTGATTAAATTCAGAAAAATATACTGGCTGATGGGCCGACGGTCAAAATTGACTGTCCACAATAAGCTTATACTGTACAAGCAAGTCCTAAAGTCCGTCTGGACTTACGGTGCACAACTGTGGGGGTGCACAGCCCAGAGCAATCGAGACATAATTCAGCGCTTCCAGAATAATGTACTGCAATGCTGCGTTGATGCATACAGATACTTTTGAAATGACAGACTTCACTACTAGCTGAAGATAGAATCTGTCAAAGAGGTCATTCGCAGCCAAGCCATGAATCACCTTTTGAGGCTCCAAGATCATGTAAATGAGGAAGTCATCCAGCTACTCAACACAGATGATCTGCTTAGAAGACTTAAGAGAACCAAGCCACGCGATCTAATCCACTTAGTGTGACCATCATGAAGTGCAAATTTCAGGACAATAAGAACTAAGTGAAGTATCTTAGTTTTATCAACGTACACCACTATGTATCAGAATAATGTTGCTTATAAGTTGTAACTTGGTGCAATAAAACAAGTCAAAAAAAAAGGGGCGAATTTTCAAAGAACCGTAAAATAGGGTTAATTCACCCCAAAAATTTAACAAGTTCATTTTCCAGTTCGAATCCGAGGAACCTGTTACTGAGTGGAGTCTGAAGTGAACATGTGGTACTTGCAAGTGCGAGTAGTAAAAGAAGAAATCGAAGGTTTCAGGTGGGATATCTGCTATTTTTCTCCAGGACTGCTCAACACGTTTTTTGCTTCCAAGTCAACGAAGGAAGTGAAGGCATTAATTTCATTTTTCAAGGTTGAAAAAAAAAAAAAAAAATGTGTTCTCCAAAATCAAAATTTTTCATTGCGTTTTACGTTTCAGACCTTCCTGAACAATTTTGGTTCCTTGTCGAGTCTGTGTGTGTGTCGGTCTGTCATGAAATCCTTGCTACAGCCATAACTTCTACAATTGAGGAGTTTGATTCCAAAAGGATATTAGGGGGGTAGTTCATCACAAAAATGCGATCGATTTGGAGAAAAAGATGTTCTATTCCCTTGAAAAACGAGGGTGAATATTCCTTTTAATTTCAAAAGGTACTATATCCAGCACAATGGCGGTCTCTTATCCGTTTTGTTTCAAAAAGTACTTTATCCACTCCGTTTGATTCCAAAAAGTACTGAACGCCACGTTTTGTTTCAAAAAGTACTTTATCCACTCCGTTTGATTCCAAAAAGTACTAAACGCCACGTTTTGTTTCAAAAAGTACCCATAAGACGTAGTATTCATAAGTCTGAAATTTCAAATCTCTTTCAAAATTATTTTAAACTTTGAACTAATTTACCTTTTTCCAAAAACATTTATTATAATTTAGAAATATGTGAAAAATAACATCATTGGTTTAGAGCACGTTTTTCAGGTCACTATGGGTTTTCGCGTTTTTCCCACGTTTGACCAAAATGGATGTACCTAGTACCTTTTGGAATAAAACTCCTCAATTCTCATCCGATTTCGATGAAATTTTCAGAGATTGTACGAGGGTAAGTGCACTTAGAGATTGATGTTTTGAGATAAGCTACTGTGCATCGGGTTATGGATCTCACTATTTTGGTTCCGTGTCTGTCTGTCTGTGGCTACAGCCATAACTTCTTCAATTCTCGTCAGATTTCAATGAAATTTTCAGGGATTGTGGGAGTTGGCGTGTAGATGGTCCGCAACCCGCAGATTGGCTTGTAGATGGTCCCCTATGAAAATCATCACCCCCGTACTTATAGTAGCCGCTGCGCATGCGCAAACGTGAGAACCTTCCTACAGCTATAACTTCTTCATTTCTCATCCGATGTCGATGAAATTTTCAGAGATTGTGTTGGTTGACGTGTAGAGCCCCTAAGAGGGTAGTGCATGAGGGTAAATGCACTTAGAGATTGATGTTTTGAGATAAGCTACTACGCATCGGGTTATGGACACGAGGAAGCTATGTGCCATACCCACTTGGCAGACTTTTGCTTCCGAGTCTACCAAGGTAGCGGAAGCTTCGTTTTCACTTTTCAAGGTTGAAAAAAAAAATGTTCTCACAATTTTAGTTCCGTGTCTGTCTGACTGTGGCCACAGCCATAACTACTTCAATTCTCATCCGATTTCGATGAAATTTTTAGTGATTGTGCGAGTTGACTTAGAGTAGAGTCCCCTCTGAAGGTACAGCATGAGAGTAAGTGCACTTAGAGATTAATGTTTTGAGATAAGCTACCTACTAGGCATTGGATCATCTATACAATCGGGTTATGGATACGAGGAAGCTATGTGCCACACCCACTTGGCAGACTTTTATGCCCCGAAAAAGTTTTCACTCACGTCCCTTATTCGCAACTAATAAGTAAAATCAAGTACTAAATTGTTGGACGTTTTTTGCTGATCAAGAATCCATTGATCTTGATCTTGAAATATTTGAATCCATTGAATTTTATGGCGTCTGTGAACAAAATTCACCGTTGGGGTAACTTTGCCCCAAAAAATGGTGAGTCTTTGCTCAACAACAAAGTGGATCCCATCGTAAAACGCTGCAAATTATTACACAATGGTTTATTATTTTTCTATATAGATCACTCGTCTACAAAAATCACCACCTTTCACTTTTCAAGGTTGAAAAAAAAAAAATGTTCTCACAAATTTGGTTCCGTTTCTGTCTGTCTGTCTGGGGCTACAGCCTTCTTCAATTCTCATCCGATTTCGATGCAATTTTCAGAGATTGTGCGAGTTAACGCGTAGAGTCCCCTATGAAGGTACAGCATGAGAGTAAGTGCACTTAGAGATTAATGTTTTGAGATAAGCTACCTACTAGGCATTGGATCATCTATACAATCGGGTTATGGATACGAGGAAGCTATGTGCCACACCCACTTGGCAGACTTTTATGCTCCCGAAAAAGTTGTCACTCACGTCCCTTATTCGCAACTAATAAGTCAAATCAAGTAGTAAATTTTTGGGAATTTTTTGCTGATCAAGAATCCATTGATCTTGATCTTGAAATATTTGAATCCATAGATTTGTGTGGCGTCTGTGAACAAAATTCACCGTTGGGGTAACTTTGCCCCGAAAAATGGCGAGTCTTTGCTCAACATCAAAGTGGATCCCATCATAAAACCAGCAATTCTTACATTTTTTAGCGAAGTATTTTCTGGAACAATTGAAGTTTTTCGTTCAATGCGCGAGTTCCTTATTTTAGGTTGCTCAGGAAGTGCAGGAGGAAAGATGGTTCCCGAATTTTGTTCGATCGACTATAATTTTCATGTGTTTTTCATACGTTTCAACAAGTGTAATTTTCATGTTTCAACTACTGTGACTATCCTCTTGAGAACGTATGAGTCGCAACTAAATTTGATTAATATTTTGTAGGGTCGACTGTAAGTTTCAATATTCCAATCAGTTGCTGTGATATAAATATCATATAACTGTGTACGTTTGAAGTAATTTCTGTAGGGTCA
Source organism: Apolygus lucorum (assembly GCA_009739505.2). Lineage (NCBI taxonomy): Eukaryota > Metazoa > Arthropoda > Insecta > Hemiptera > Miridae > Apolygus > Apolygus lucorum. Next base: position 25,913,499 of record CM019180.2, on the reverse strand, counting down.
ACTGTAAATTTTATTATTCTAATCAGCTGCTGTGATACCAATTTTAAGACAGTATTATGTCCTTAAGTCATTTTTGTAGACATTTTAATTTTTCTGAGTTTAAAGTGATACGGATGAGATCCTTGGAGGAAATACGAATACTCGTAGAAGAGGATCTTTAATATTTCAAGTTAATAAAAAGATTTTCTGGAGATTTTCCGACTCTTGAATACTCTTTTAGTCCCCTGTATGTTTGCTAAGGAGGTTAATTTTCTCCAGGAATAGAAACACACTGTTTTAGCGAACAATCCTAAAGTGGAGCAAAGTATGAATACGCACGGTAAAATTTGGCCCAAATTTAAATGTATCAGAAATTTAGGAAGAAATGTTTTTTTCTTCCTTGAAATGGAAGATTTTCCATTTCAAGTTTAATGTTTTTCAATTCAAATTCAAGGTTTACCAATTTAACGTAATTTTTTCAATCATTACAACTAAAGAATTTAATTCATTTATTAATAAATCAGATCAAAGTGTTATGCCAAATGAAAAGACGAGAATGAAATCATTAATTATTTGAACAGTCCAATGCAAGTCGGCTATGACGTCACCCAAATTGTGCTAGTTACGTGATAGATGTAATATAATGTAACGACTTCCCGGCGCTGTATTATGTCACGATTGCTTTGAGAAGTGCAGCCCCACAGTTGTGCACCACATGCCAAGTCATGATTGTGAGTTATTATGGTTAGTTTGTTAGGGGGTCCGGTGTGGCCGTGAGCGCTGGGGCGCGCGTTCTTTGGTGCTGGGGTTTGGACCGACTTCAGCGGTGGTCGCGGGTTTCAAATCTCGCCGCCGGGGTTGGTGCGTCCAGGGCTCATCGTATTTTTTCGTACTATGAGCGAAATCATCAGAACAAATTCTGATCTTCCCTTTGAAATACGAAAATCCAACCTGAAATGGTTGTTTATTCTACTTCACTAAGTTTTTTTCGGTTAGTCTGTTCTGGATTGAAAATTTAGATCTTCTACCAATCAAGCAATAGATTTTTCGGAATTTGGTGGCACTTCAGTGGAGTTTTGTATCCAGAGTCATGCCCAGATATTAGCATAAGGGATGACTTAGCCATATATTAGTATGTTTGATTTGGCTGTTGGGTAAATCAGCATGGACTGATTTGGCTTCATTCATCTTGATTCTCGATTTGATTGCCCAATCATGGAGATTTTCGATGGATCTTTAGGTTTTGAAGTTGATTCGCGATAGTCTTCACCAACGGCAAGAACTGCAGTATCATCTGCAAAAATGATCCCCTCATTCGGGAAGACCACTAGTGTACAGAACGCACAACAGGAGGCCTGCTGGAAACTGCTGCTGAGTTTGTAAAAAAAATTTCTGAGACGCATTTTCTCCCTCCAATAGAAACTTAACCAACGCTGAGTTTCTACTCTATCCAGACCCGTTGTCTTCGCCAAGACCGACGAAATTGGTAATTTTACAAGCGTCGTGGTCGAGCACCCTATCAACTACTCAGCAGTAAAAAACATCAATATGGCAGGTGTGCCCCCTTCGAAACGAAAATCGGATCCAACGGAAGAAAGAACTCGGAAAATGTTGCCCGAGAGGCGTACAGAAGTTGGTATAAAATATCGAACTGAGAGACATCAAGCTTTCTGAACCGCTTGGAAGGGTTTAAATAGGGATGAAAGTTTGGGGTTCAGTTAGCTCAAAAGGGTTGAAAAGTTTCCTTTGCGATTTCTCAGCTTGGAAGTAATTTGAATGGTAACAACGCACGATCCTTTTAACGGGGAATTAAGGGCTTTCAACCGTCGAAAACACTGTTCATTTGAAAACTCGCTATTCCTGGTAAGATGTAAAACATCATAGCCTAATATGTACGTACATCTTAAGTTTCGTACCAACGTTATAAGGCTTAGAAGGGCTCCAGAAAGTGATGCTGAGATCAAAATTTCAAAAGAACCAATAATTAAGACCATCAAATTAATCCTATGAATTTTCACTTAACGAGGTGAATAGACGGTTTTTGATCTTTGATGGGAGTGCATGATTACCAAAATTACTCGAAATGATGACAAAAACGTAATTTTAGCCCTGAGGTCGGATCCGAACCCTAAGGGGAGTAGTTTTGAGCCTCCCTTACCTTTCTGAAACCCTTCGAGGTACCCATTCAGAAAGGCGTTACTGGGTGAGGAAAGTTTGGCTTCCTTTATCGAAGTTCCCTGTAAGGCTTCCTGCTTTTGGTCTGATGCGAACAAACCCAAGTAGCACTGTACCATTTGATACCAAAATTTAAGGTTTTTTTTTTTTTTTTTTTTTTTTTTGTACTGCAAACTTACGCAACGAAAACTGTATTAGAGTGATCTAGAGAGAAGAATATTTTTTCAAGATGACAATTGAATGTTTTTTTAGAGTTAATTCTCATTGTCACAGACAAACGCCTATTGATTTTTTGAAGATTTGGATTCAGGAAGGTCTGAAATTTGTATGAATTTGGATTTCTATGTGGTTTATTTTATCCGTTGGGTGTTATCTTCCTCCACCCCAGATTAATCGCATAAGAACGCCCATATCTTACTGCGGGACGTCCTAAAAAAATGGATTTTAGATAGAAGTACAGTGATAGAGGCAAAAAACGCTGCAAATTATTACACAATGGTTTATTATTTTTCTATAGATCACTCGTCTGCAAAGCCACCAACCATCCAACATGAAGAAAAACATCGATCGTATTTCGGTCAGCTATAATTTGAACGGAGATTAGGCCTCTTTTGCGATTCACACTCGTGTTTCTGATTTATCGTACGTCCAAATTCTCGTAGCAAGCGAACGGTTTGTCCTACAGAGCTCCGCGTGGTCTCAAAAAATTCTAAAAATTCTATAGAATCTTAAATTGAAGGAAAAACAATACCTTTATATCAAAATTTTTTGAGTTAGGGCGTTTTCAAAATTTCAAAATTGATTTTGGAACCCTTAGAAGTGACCTACATCAACCAAAAGCTTCGGGGCACAACTAGACCCCAAATGGAGCCTACATACCAAATTTCATCAAAATCGGTCAATGCTAAGTGACCTTCCCTCTCAAATTTCAGCTTCCTGCGTTCAATAGGATTGAAAATGGCTTCGGAGCTCACTCGGCTGATCAGTGATCTGAAGAGTGAAGAAGATCTCCTCGAATGCTGGAGACGCCTGGAAGAGCACTTCCATTCAATAGGATTGAAAATGGCTTTGGAGCTCACTCAGCTGATCAGTGATCTGAGGAGTGAAGAAGATCTCCTCGAATGCTGGAGACGCCTGGAAGAGCACTTCCATTCAATAGGATTGAAAATGGCTTTGGAGCTCACTCAGCTGAACAGTGATCTGAGGAGTGAAGAAGATCTCCTCGAATGCTGGAGACGCCTGGAAGAGCACTTCCATTCAATAGGATTGAAAATGGCTTTAAAGCTCACTCAGCTGATCAGTGATCTGAGGAGTGAAGAAGATCTCCTCGAATGCTGGAGACGCCTGGAAGAGCACTTCCATTCAATAGGATTGAAAATGGCTTCGGAGCTCACTCAGCTGATCAGTGATCTGAAGAGTGAAGAAGCCTTTGAGCAATGATTTGCAGCGTTTTTTACCCACCAACATTCACACCTTCACAATCAAGTTTATTAGAAAGAACTAAACGCTTCACACTCGATTGGAAAAATAGAAAGCTTCATATGGAAATTTGATTACTGGTTACGCAGAAGGCAAAACTGTATACAAATCGAAAAACGCTGCAAATCATTGCTCAAAGGTTTATTATTTTCTGTATAGATCACCCTTCTGTATAGATCACTGGTTCTCCATCAATAGCACCTACCACCATCTGTATTCTCCCTTGACCTTCCCTCTCAAATTTCAGCTTCCTGCGTTCAATAGGATTGAAAATGGCTTCGGAGCTCACTCAGCTGATCAGTGATCTGAAGAGTGAAGAAGATCTCCTCGAATGCTGGAGACGCCTGGAAGAGCACTTCCATTCAATAGGATTGAAAATGGCTTCGGAGCTCACTCAGCTGATCAGTGATCTGAGGAGTGAAGAAGATCTTCTCGAATGCTAGAGACGCCTGGAAGAGCACTTCCATTCAATAGGATTGAAAATGGCTTTGGAGCTCACTCAGCTGATCAGTGATCTGAGGAGTGAAGAAGATCTCCTCGAATGCTGGAGACGCCTGGAAGAGCACTTCCATTCAATAGGATTGAAAATGGCTTCGGAGCTCACTCAGCTGATCAGTGATCTGAAGAATGAAGAAGCTTTTGAGCAATGATTTGCAGCGTTTTTTACCCACCAACATTTGTTTTACCTACCAACTTTTTTTTACCTACCAGCTAGGTACTACCTACCACACCATACTGGCTTCACACCTTCACAATCAAGTTTATTAGAAAGAACTAAACGCTTCACACTCGATTGGAAAAATAGAAAGCTTCATATTGAAATTTGATTACTGGTTACGCAGAAGGCAAAACTGTATACAAATCGAAGAAATGATGTCTCACCATGGTCATCATCGAGCAGAACAAGAGTGAATGAAGATGGAACGATAACGCATTCAAGAAAAGAAGAGGTCATCTTGACAAGACTGCGAATTGGTCACACACGACTGACACATGGTTACCTCATGTCCAGGATACGGATTCCTCCTCCTGTTTGCGACATCTGTGGATGTCAACTGACTGTTTGCCACCTGTTAACGGAATGTCCAGTTTTTCGTAGTATTCCTCCAGTACTTCCGCAGGACCTTGGACAGTTGTTAGGAAACAATTCAACCTTCTTGAGACCAATTTTTGACAAACTAAAAAAAATTCGCTTGTATTATGAAATTTAAATAATAATTGTTAACTTTTGTATTTGGCGCCCATGACCAGAACAGGTTGCATGCGCCTAAATAAAATAAAGTAAAAAAAAAAAGAAGAAATGAACAGCGATCGCATTTTAGTCCGATAAAATTTGAATGGAGATTAGACCTCTTTTGCGATTCACACTCATGATTCTGTTTTATCGGAGGAAAACCTTCAAGTACTCGTAGGGACCGAACGGTTTGTCCTACAGAGCTCCGGGTGGTCTCAAAAATTTTTAAAAATTCAATACTATTTAAAATTGGTGAAAAAACGATACCTTTATTTAGAGAGTTTTCGAGCTAGGGCACTCTTGAAAATTTCAACCCTTAATTTTCACCCCTTAGAAGTGACCTACATCAACCAAAAACTTCGCGGCACAACTAGACCCCAAATGGAGCCCATATACCAAATTTGAACCAAATCGGTCCAGTGTTGCTAAGAAAAGTGCCGCGGACGGCGGACGGCGGACGGCGGACGGGGGACGGCGGACGGGGGACGGCGGACGGCGGACGGACATTGCAAATTTGGATTCTACGCACCTTGAAACGTAAAGTGACAAAGTTTGAGGGGGGGTTATAAAAATTTTTTGCGATACGATCACATAGGCTTATTATTAGAAATAATAAACCAAAATTTGAATGGAGATTAGACCTCTTTTGCGATTCACACTCATGATTCTGTTTTATCGAAGGAAAACCTTCAAGTACTCGTAGGGACCGAACGGTTTGTCCTACAGAGCTCCGGGTGGTCTCAAAAATTTTTAAAAATTCAATACTATTTAAAATTGGTGAAAAAATGATACCTTTATTTCGAGAGTTTTCGAGCTAGGGCACTCTTGAAAATTTCAACCCTTAATTTTCACCCCTTATAAGTGACCTACATCAACCAAAAGCTTCGGGGCACAACTAGACCCCAAATGGAGCCTACATACCAAATTTCATCAAAATCGGTCAATGCTAAGTGGCAAAAGTGCCGCGTACGTCGTACGGCGGACGGACGGCCAAATTTTTATTCGATTTTTGGATTCTACGTACCTTGAAACGTAAACCATCAAATTTTGAGGGGGTGTTAAACTTTTTTTTTCTTGGTCGATTCCAAAGGTTCATTATTGAAAATAATAAACCAAAATGGGTTTTGGATAGGAATAGAGTGATAGAGGCAAAAAAGGGGAGGCCCCTTGAGTAGCGCAGTCTGTTAATGGTGTGACGCAAAAGTAATCTATCCGTGGAGGGTGAAGGTCTAAAAACCCAAATCTTGCACTTTCTGTGTACTGAAAATATGTAGATGAACCATGTAGATGAAAATGAAACAATCAAGAATGGACCAGAAAGCATATTTCGCTCACCTATTTAATTAGACATGATATTTAATTTGTTGGCGAGTATTCAAAGAAAATAAAGCTACTGCAAAGGGCAAAATTGATGAGTTCCTAGGAAGAGTCGAACATGAGTATACAGACTATTAACTTCTGCATACAGTATGTTGGATTGGTAAATTACGCTTTGGTCATAAATGTTCTATATCGCGTATGATTTCAGACTGTTGACTTCAGCTCAGGCATGATTGTGTACATAGTTTACACCTACAGTGGCTCTCAAGGCTCAATTATTTGAGTATTGGAGGCTCGTCTAGATTAAAACTACCTACTATACGATGTGAAACAGGTTTTCACAACAATTACTTTCAATTGTGAAGGGTCAAGATTGTCCACAGTATACCCCTGTCATTTTATAAATTAATTTCACATTGCAATGACATTTTCAGTTTTTTAAACTATGAATTTCGATAATTCATACCCAGTAGCTTTCGAAAGTAGGTTAATACTTATTTCACCCGGTTTTTCCAAATATTCCGATATGTTGAGTATATCGATATATTTCATTCAAAATTATGTTAGTAACGTTTCAATTTTCCTATCTACTTACTACTTCTTCAAGTTTTCCAAGTACTAGATCTTCCGATTTGTCGATGAATGTCTTCCTGTCACCGACAGGGTTGATTATAGGCTCTTGTTATTATTGAAGTGCTTATCATATGATATTTGTTTACATTACAACTTTCTGTGTTATGATAAAAGGTGAAAAATATAGGTGTTCTTGTCTATCGCTCTCCTGCATAACGCGTTTCTTCCTTTCTATCAGTAACAAGTGGTCCTTCAAGGATTTTTGAGCCAGTGCAGTGGTTAGGTACCTAGGTACAGTGACGAACATGGCAATGAATTCACAGGATATTCTCTCGGGTGATGGTGATGGTGGAGATGGCAGAAGGGTACTGTCCTTACGAAATCGAGACGTCACCGTCCAAATCCCAATCTCCACTGATGCTAAAGGGTTCGATAGGCAGTCGAACAGTTCAAGCAGGAGGTCTGGATGCTCTTCGTCAGGTACGGGATCGACTCTGCGGAGAAGAGATGTCGAGCAGCTGCGGCTGGAATTTCAAAGGGAAGATGCAGCAGCTAGAGAGCGGTTTATCCAGGAATAGGAGGCGTCAGAGGCAGAAAGGCAGGTCGAGAGGGAGAGACGACTTTTGGCACTAGAACGGGTGGCGTCGAACGGAAGTGACGTTGATAGTTGTAATAGAGTGCGAAGTTGGGTTGAGGAAGGCCAGAGAAACCTTAATAGCAAGGATAATTTCAGAGGTTGTTCCAAATGTCGTCACAGCACCCAATCTTCTCAGTTGAATCATCAACCATTTCACAATACTAGCAATGATGCGTTTAGACAACCAATGAGATGTCAAGGCGCAAATGAAGTATCTGTGAACGATTTGAAAGGTTGGATAGCTCGAAAAAACACAACGTTCGAGTTACCAAATTTCGATGGGGACCCTGCTCAGTGGCCGCTATTCATTAGCATGTATCGACAATCAACCGAATCAGGCCGCTACACAGATGACGAGAATCTAGTTCGTTTGCAGAAGGTACTCAAGGGTAGCGCCAAGGAGCATGTTGGACCCTTACTGTTCATACCTGGGGGACTTGGACGGGTAATCGACCGACTCCAGAAACGTTATGGTCGCCCAGACACCATTGCAAGAAAGGTCATGGAAAATCTGGAAAAGATGAAAAGTATGGGCGAGAACAAGCTGATAGGTTTAGACGAAATGGCAGCAAGGGTAGATAACGCCGTCACTACTGTAGTACTCATAGGACGGGCCGAATATTTGTACAATCCGGTGATCCTCAACAGCCTCGTCAGCAAATTGAACATTTTCCTCAAGCTACAATGGGGAGAACATGTAGGTAGATTAGGCGACGGCCCAGTGAGTCTTGAGAGGTTTAATGACTGGATACAGGACAAGGTAGAGGCTATGGGGAATGCCGGAGCTTGGGAGATATCAAAACCAAACTCCCAGAACCAAACTAAAGAGGAGGTGGAAGAGGCAAGAAACCCGTCGTTGAAAGAGGAGGTAAAGCCATCACAAAACTTTTTAGTTCGTAAATGTCTGAAATGCAATGTCCTTTCACATGTGCTTAATGACTGTAGGAATTTCGCCCAAATGAAGAACGAGGATAGGTTACAGTGGGCCAGGGAGCAAGATATTTGTTTTGGGTGTCTCCAACAGGGGCACAGGGGCTACACATGCAAAGCAAAGGTTTTTTTGCAGAATTTGTAAGAAGCCCCATAATACACTGTTGCACCCTAAAAGCACCCAAACAATAGGATCTCACCAGGAGGCAGTAGGTTCAGAAGGTGAGGACGAGAATGGAGACGCAGGTGAGGAGGCAACCTCTGGGAACAATGCAACGACTGCGGTCAACATTGTGAAGAGAAGCCGTCTCCTACTCCGAGTAGTGCCTGTTAAGGTGTTCGGGCCCCATAGGACAGTTGAGACCTATGCCTTTCTCGACAGTGGATCGACTGTCACCATGATCCAGGAAGATATGGCCAAAGAGCTGGGTCTTAAAGGAGAGAATCAGCCTTTGAAAGTGAGGTGGACAGACAACACGGTGAGGGAAGAGACAGGTTCACAAGTCGTGAGTTTTAAAATCTCCAGCATTAAAGATAACGCTCAAACTTTCCAAGTCTACAATGCAAGAACGATCCGGCAACTTAACCTACCTCAGCAAACAGTGGATCCTACACTGTTGGGACAGTCATTTGACCACCTCAAAGATCTCGAAATTTCCCCGTACAAGGACGCAAAGCCTACCATACTTCTGGGAGAGGACAACTGGGCGTTAGGAATACCGCTAAAAGTTGTCCACAAATCGTGGAATGGACCAGTGGCAACCGAGACCCGCTTGGGATGGGTTATCCATGGAAAGGTATTCCAACATCTCAAGGGGACGGTAAAGGACGAGGAGGAGCACCAAATGACTCACTGGTGCGAGGAAGAAGATGAAACTTCGTTGCGTGGCTTAGTGAAGGAGTTCGTTGTCGGAGAGAAGAAAATGGACCAGAAGGAAGAAAAGGGAACGTCCTCAGAAGACGAAACTGCTTTGAAGATAGAAGAAAGGATAGAAGAGCGATGGGAGACAGGAATCCGGAGGAAGTCCGACAAACACTTGCCTCAGAGGCGTGGAATGGTTCTCCGGCGATTTTACAACCCGAATCGAAGTCGGTCAAATTCAACCAGAGGAACCAGTCTGGGTCTTGATGAGAACCAATCGGAGAAACTGTTGGGTTTTCGGTGGCGATCAAGTAACGACGAATACCATTTTCAAGTGAAACTTGAGCGAATAGAAGGGGAACTAGTCTCAGGGAACTGCAATCCAACAAAGCGAGCAACGCTGCTGTGGGTAATGATGCTTTTTGACCTATTATGTTTGATCACGCTTGTAGTAATTGGAGGGAAAAGGTTGCTCCAAGAGACATGGCGAGACGGAATCAGTTGGGACCGAGAGATTAGCGACAAGCTAGGCAAGGACGGAAAGGTTCAGCACGAGCTGCCTGGAGGTGGGTCTCCACCAATGAGAGGTGGTCGCACGTTGGTTTCCAAGCTCAGCTTTCCTGAGGGAGGCCGAAGACATGGGGAACTGGTGATTGATGACATTATGTGGCAGCGTATAGGGAGGTGCTGGAAAAACTTTTACAGTGAAAATCGCAAAACTGCACCTACAACAGTAGTTTCTGGTAGGCGCCCCGGGAGGAATGTCACCGACAGGGTTGATTATAGGCTCTTGTTATTATTGAAGTGCTTATCATATGATATTTGTTTACATTACAACTTTCTGTGTTATGATAAAAGGTGAAAAATATAGGTGTTCTTGTCTATCGCTCTCCTGCATAACGCGTTTCTTCCTTTCTATCAGTAACACTTCCTAAATGATTTTTTTATTGTTTTAAAACGTTTTAATCCACCTATATATCGGATCCAATATATCGGAGGTATCGATATCTCATTGACAATATATCGTTTGATCTGTATATCGATATTTCATGCCAACCCTAATTCCACTTAGCCAATAATTTCTCCAAAAAAGCGATCAGTTACTTGTTGGAGTCATGTGGGAACACAATGGTGTCAGAAACATTACCAAGAGAGACGTGGTCAAGCCGTGAAGTATTTTTTTGAGCCTCCTGAAAAGTTGACGAAAGTGAGTTAAGCTATGTTGGTTCTTCACCCTAATAGGTCTTATTAGTCCATGTTATTTTGAGGAAACTTTATTGCCCCTGTAACTTGGCGACGTTTTTCCACCTAGGCCAAACGTGTCCTGTGTATTTCACATATCAATAAATTACCCACTCTAATTTAATTCGACCGTATTTCGTGGAAACAGGGGCCAAGATCGTTCTGACCCCGAGTCCCCTGAGGCCTCCCTTCCAATCCAACTTCATCCAACGGCCAGCTTAACCTCAATTCAATCTTGAAAGAGTGAAGTATAAAGGGAGATCCTTCCTCCCAACCCTCGGAAACTGGATATGAAAGTGTAGTCGGGGGGCAGTACGTCCTAAAAACTAACTGAGGGTCGGTAAAGTCGGGTCTCGGCCGACGTTTGACAAAGCGACAGAAGGGACGAGTGAGAGGAAGCGCTCATGCAAAACGGAGGATCTTCGTCTTGTTTCCTGACGTCAGCACGTAACTCTTGTCGACTTTTGGAGTCTTGCGATAAGAACGTCACTCTTAACTCAACGTTTTTTTCAGGAGAGTGAAAGCCGAGTTCTTTCGAGATCGTTTTGCTCATGTCTAGCCTTGGATTCAATCAAAAAACTCATCCTGCACATCTACTTGTCGAGGAAGAAAATAATACGTCACCTAAAAAGAATTATTGAATGAATAACATGTTTTTTTTTCAAAATATAAGATTGAACATGAAATATTTGGAACGTTTTGGTCTTCGTACCATCAGCGAAAGTTCCTTTCCCAAGATGCATTGTAACACGTTATAAATCACATTACCGAAAAGTCCAGGCGGCATAATTTGTTCAAAAAACGTAAAAAACTTCAAACTAGACGTAACCGATGTTTAGGGGCAGGAGGTTAAAAAATTAACCGAAATCATAGTGATAACGATGATAGCCATAAGCTGTTTTTGGTTTATTATTTTCAATAATTTCACCATTAAAATCACCAATGCCCCATCAATAATACAACTCTGCATTTTGGATGTTTTTGATCGTTGTTCTGCAACTAATAGGTGATTCTGAAAGGTTTTTTAACGCTGAATACGAATTTAATTTCAGTTTTTACCTATCACGTATAGATTTTCCACAAAAGGTGAATAAAAATGGCTCACTTTTGTTCCTTAAACCCTGCAGACCTTGGCCTTCAGACTGAGAATATATTGAAAAAAGTCTTTTCTGCTATTAACTTCACTTGATGTTGACAATTTATCTTTATTTACTTCATAATATAATACATGAGACAAATCATAACATAAAGAATTTCGGATTCTTAAGTCGTTGAAAATTTCCTTTTCGTAGACTTCCGTGCAATAGAACTCCCTTTAAACTTGCTTTTGAGGAATCGATGAAGAGTCTCCATTCTGTCGCTTTGTACTCGATTCCAAAAAATCCCATCACTCCAGCAACGTTGCCACAAAAAACCATTCCTTCTCTCTTTTCGAAGAAAGGTAAAAGCTCTTTTTCTCTCTGACGGTACCAAGCAAATGTGGTTTCCAGGGGCTAACAAATTTTTGGATTTTAGACGTGAACCGAGTACTTCGGCTGCATCTTTTGGAAGATTCAGGTCTCTTACCAAGTCATTCAACTCGCCTTGAGAAAATCGCTTGGGGGAGCTAGATTCGGTGGACTAGTAGGAAGGATCTTCAATTTCCACATCTTCATTCTCAAAATGTGGGATTTCATCTTCTATAACAACATCTTCCAAATTCGCTGGAGGATCTGGTACTCCAGTAACCAGTGACTCATTGTGGGGTACGGGTCTCATAGCTGACGGCAAATTTTGATAAATCAGCAATTTCTTGTTCTCTGATGAAATTCCCACCACATTCGTCATACAGAAGTAGCAGTCATTCACATGGTTTTGAGGTTCTCTTCACATCATCGGAATGACAAAAGGCATTGACTTTCTCTTGCCTCTAATCCAAGATCTTATTTGTTCAACAGAAGTGCGACAGACAAGATGTGGGGCCCATGGTTTGTCCTGATCGTCCAGCTTTATTCCGAAATAGCTCTGGTATGCTTTCATCACGAAAGAAGTTACCACCTGTTTTTGTTTTTCTGTCATGTAAGAACCACATATGAAGCAAAAAACATTAGGATTGTTCACGCACTTACGCCTTTGGTTCACGCTCATTCTTAAAAGCTAGAAACATCGAAAATACTCGTGTGCACTGAACAAGAACTTGTCTACACGGGAGGTTTCAAAGGTCATTTAGGGTTAAGGATCATTGTAAATAACAGAGGGTTATCCTGTGAATCACAGGAGTGCGGTCTCAGCTCAGGATGGCTCAGCGGTTGTACTCTAGAAAAATAAATTCCGTAAGAGATAAATAAACCTCAACATGTGAATATTGTGAAATATCTAGACGTGATAGCGAAAAAACTCCAACGGATTCTAATTCAGCGCTAAAACTCCATTTAGAAACACCAATTAGTTTTGAAACAACGAAAATAATGCAGAGTTGTGTAATATTTATTGAGTTCCTCCAATTTGGTTGGTTTTTACAGCTTCTAGACTTTTCGGATTATTTCAGAGAGTCCGTGTTTCTTATTACCTCCGTTCCTTATTCCTTTCTCTCCCTCATAGATAGAAGCTGTACTTATGAACAAAAATCGCGTGGGTTTTAAGGGCAAAATTATGAGTGGGCCGCCGTATTTAATAAATCGTTCAACCTACACTTCCACACAAAACAGAATTTTATCTCTTGAAGTAAGAGAATATTTGAAGGAGGAGTGAGATGGTGGGGGGGGGGCTACTGAAACTAAATTTGAGTAAAGGCAGGTGAAGGTAAACATAATTATGGTCTTTCGTTCCATCAAAGGAATGAAACCTGATGCTCTTCAGAACAGGGGAGGAAAGTTGCTGGTAATGCGCAAAACTTCTAAATCAATGATGAACTCATCTCAAGTTGTTCGCCATAAAAGCGAAGAACTGCTCAAACGAAGTTTTCCCTTCGAAAATAAAAAGCGAGGAGGAAACGAGTTTACCATGATGAAGCGAGAGGGTCGTAGTTGTAAACACCTATTCTCTTTCTGATCGAGAGATGCCTAACAGAGAAAACAACGTTCATCCCCATTTGATTGGTTTCAAACATCATTGAACGGACTTACGATGAGAGAAGAGCGTTATGTTATCAAACGATTACTTACGAAATGATACAGGTCTTCCTTCACTATTTCTCCTTCTTCGTTATCTGTAGCCTTGGGATTTAGAGAAAACACTCAAGTTTTGAACTAAGCTTCTTTAATGAAATGAAAACACTACTTCCCGAGAGCCCAGATAAGCACTTGAGCCCCTCGAAGGCACTTGATATTTACATCATTTGCATTCATTTATGCATTTACATTCGAATTGGTTTTTGAACTGAACATGATACGAAATTACGAAATGATTTTCATGAGCACGGCAAGGACTCCAATAAGCAACTTCACAACTCGTACAAACAAACTTCACCGAAAAGCGAGAAAGACCCTTAAGGATTGCTTCTCTCCCTTCACCCATAAGTAGTACGAAGTGGTTATCTTGAGGGGGTACTAGAGATGGTACTTTATCTGTTCTGTACTTGAAAATGAATATGTGCTCTCTGCAAATCATTCTGGATACACATCTATCTATTCTAAAGCCCTTTAAACTGAACACCCGAACCAAACGAGGATCGCGAAAATAACTTATCTCTATTCTGTACTTGAAAATGAACATCTTGTGCTCTCTACAAACCAATTTGGGTACCCATTACCTGTGCTAAAGCCCTTTAAACTAAGCACCCGAATCGTTGTTCTCTACAAAACCATACATATTTCCTGCTCTACATCTCAACCTCTAAGAATATCCCCTCTTTTCTGAAAAGGTTGCTCAGTATTGATTCCTATCTTCCACAAGACACTGGAGCTGTATCAACAAATTTGATTCCCAAATTGCAAACTCATACGTACCTACTCATGGAAATCTTGTTCGAACATCAGAATACTTGGGTACTTGGAAAATACAACAAATGCATTTATTAGTTATCACCCCACTTTTGATTTATTATTTTCAATAATGAACCTTTGGGATCGACCAAGAAACTTTTTTTTAATCCCCCCCCCCCCCAGAATTCGTTGATTTACGTTTAAAAGTACGTAGAATCCAAAAATCGAGTAAAGATTTGGCCGTCCGTCCGCCGTACGCGGCACTTTCTTTTTTTTTCATTGATTTAAAATCGTATTGAATTTTTAGTATCGAATGAGACCACCCAGAGCTCTGTAGGACCAACCGTTCGGTCCCTATAAGCTTAAGGGCTGGACGAATGATAAATTGAAAACACGAGTGTGAATCGCGAAAGAGGCCTAATCTCCGTTCAAATTTTATGTGACCAAAATGCGATCGTTGGTTCTTTCTTTGAGTTGTACTCAATTTTTCGTCCTCAGCAACCAGTAGGTAATAAAATGTCCTAATCAAGGCAACCTCAATTTATTTATATAATTTCTACGAATTGAGTGTGATGCGATTATTTCTTCAAAATGAACTTGATTGTAAAGCAAAAATATGGTTGGTACTGGCAGTGGCAAAGCTGTGTTCTGGCGAGTGATGTATACGGAAAGATAATAAACCTTCGTGTAATAATTTGCATCGTTTTTAAAAATGTGTAACCAAGAGTTTGATTCATAATTCTTAGGATTTGCGCTATGTGTCACACCCACGATGATGACAACTCTGTCAGATATTAGCAAATATTTCGATTTTCATAATCATAGCAGGGCCGCATTCAGGGCCCTGGGCATCATCGAGCGAAACACCAGGGAGTTCACCCGGATTCAACCCATCATCATCCTGTACAAGACGCTGGTTCTGCCTAGGTTGGAATATGGATCCACTGTTTGGTCGCCCTTCTACACAGTGCACAAGTACGCATTGGAGAGGGTTCAGAGGAGATTTCTCCGGTACGTCGGATTTAAACTCGGCATTCCTTCATCTGAGATAAATTACGAGTCCCTGCTCCAAACGTGCGGTCTGCAGACGTTGGAGACCAGGAGGCTAATATCCGACATATCCGTTATGTACAAACTTGTGTACTGTTTGCAGATGGAAAGAATGCGGATGGTTTGGTGAGGTGTCCTTGTGTATTACAATCCCAAAAACATCCTCCTTTATCTACCTGCCACTCAAGGGAAAATGAGACCGAGCGTTGTTGACTACCGACCAGTGATGAAATAGAAGGATTGATTTTCACAGACCGTTCGCGTACTTTAAGGCATTGGTTCCCAATTCCAAACTTCAAGGATCGATCGTACTTCTGATTTAAGTAAGAAAATGTATCGTAGCATCTTTGTTCTAACCCCTTGTTTCCAATTTTTTTCAATTTCAAATTTTTTTTCGTGTTCTTGAACATGTCACTAAAATTACCAGAACTAGCTTAATTTACCGTAAACATGTAAAAATAAGAGCACCGTTAGAAAGGGCGCCAAATTTCCCATTTTCTTACAAAAAATTATTTCTAGTAAAGGATGGTGCTACTTTCAAACTTTAAAGACGAATGAAGAGTAAACCTGTAGGGCAAGTGAACTCACAATCGAGATGGAATTCTTTCCTAACAACTCGCAGAGTGGAGGGGCTCTCTCTAACTCATTATGACTCGAGCTGCTCAATGCCCGAATTACCTGGCCCAATGGCCTTTCCCCAGCCTGACTCACCAGGCTACCTAAGATTTTGGAACAGGTAGTCGTCTATGATAGCAGGTATACCCTTTGAAAAATTGGCCAGCCGCATTCTTTCTATCTGCGAACAGTATAACGGACTTGATTCGCCGTATCTTCTGTCCAGGATCGCCTTCAGAATTCCCCAATCGACTCGCTCCACTCTGCCCTTTCTGACTCCCTTCTCGACGACGAACTACCTGCTGAACCAGCCACTGTGCAGGCTTCCTCGCTCGGCAAACTACCTGACGAGTCTAAACCCTGACTTGGACTTCTTCTCCAGCCCGTTCTCTTCATTCAAATCGGCAATATGCGCGTCCCAACCCTAATTAAATTCAATTAAGTGAAATTCAGTTCAGCAACACTCAATTCGTTTTAGTTCCACCATTACTTTATTTAATTTCGTGTTATTCTCTAATACATTTTCCCCCTCAGTCATCGCACCACTCAGAACTTTCAGTGCCTCAAGTTTTTCTATCTTTTTTTCTCCAGAAGTTTCATTTCTTTTCGTTGGTTTCCGTCAACTTGATTCCTTTGTTTTTTTAAATGTAATAATGTAATTGGGTTCGCCCGTACAAATGTAAATATATAACTAAATAATAGCTTTGAAGATTGAGAATCACACTAAGAGGTGAGACTGACCTGTAGAGCATCCTCTCCTGTCGGTCGGCCTCGATGTAGATGCGGTAGTACATGAAGAGCATGATGACTCCCGGGACCCAGAAGGATGCGGAGGAGGAGACGACGGCGTAGCTCTTGTTCACTTGGAACCGACACTCATCCGGGTGAGACTTGCTGTACTCCAAGTACTCCTCCGTCGTGTACCACCCGAGGAAGATGGGGAGGAAGGAGACGAGAGCCGGCGCCGCCCACACCACCGCCAGCATCATCGAGAGCCGCCGCTCCGTCATGATGAGCGGGTAGTCGAGCGGCTGCACGATCGCAAAGTACCTGCACCAAATAACAAAACCAAGAATTCATAAACAAATTCAATATTATTAATTATTGTATCAAGAATCCATAAAATAATAACCAGTCTGCATGTATCTTATGTGTTCCAAAACGCGATCAGCAAGTTCCAGGAATGGCTTCTGTCTATATTGTTCGTCCCAGAAACTCTTCCTTCATCGTTTACGAGACCGTCCTGAACAACTTAAGTGAAAAGCATTCTTGTGACGGCATGAAAAGTGCGTAAATCAGGATAACCTAAAACCTCAATTTGAGTTTTGGTAGAATGAAAATACGGACGACTTTTACTTCAATTGACTCAAAAACCTTCATTTTTGTGTTTCTATTTATTTTAATACACTAGTGGTGAAAGAAAGGACTGAAGAAAAATTAATAAAAACAAACCAACTATGAAAACGACGTATTAACTTTCATGATCGACCCAAGAGTCCAAGAACAGCGGTTTTTCGAAGATGTGGTGAGTACTTTCGTCATGTTAATTTTATAGTACTTCTTATCATTTAACAAAATTTTGCATGCCGAATACTTGCGACGGTAATGTGAAAGTGAGTAGTGGTCACTATTATTTATTTGACTAGCAAGCAACTTGGTTCAGAATATTGGTTGGTGTACGTAAATAATCATAATAACGATCGGTAGAATACCTGAAAGAATGTATTACCAAAAAGTACTCCTAAGAAACCAGCATGTAGGTACTTACAGCAACTTTCTCACATCATATTTGCCTACTTCACAACTCTTTTCATCACACCCCATTCCTTTTTTTCAGGTGATTACCACGTTCAACTAAAGATACATCTCCTACGTAGGGTGCTGCCCTGTTCCTAATGGTCATTTCCTCCTACCTTCCCATTTTATTTTATCAATACAATATTATTCTGTAGGTATCAATTACTTATTGTGTAACTGAGTAAAGGACCTGACTGATATCTATTTATTAAATGACTGTACCTTTCTCAAATCAATAATGTTTTGAGATATTCTGTATCTAATAATATAAAACGCTAACCGTACGTATGTACGTATGCACGGAGGGGTTGGAGGGGTCGTGGGAGTGGGGAGAGTCGGCGGAATCGGAGACGGGAGGAGTTGGGAGCGAGAGAGGGAGTTGGGGGCGGGAGGAGTCGGAGTTAGGGGCGGAAGGAGTCGGAGGGAGAGGGTGGAGGAGAGTTGGAGGAATCGTTTGCCTACTTTTAGTAGGCTTTTCAGCTAGTATTTAATAAAATTCAACCTCAACCAAAATACTTCACCACAATGGTAACAATATTTCTCGTTATTACCCATTAAGCTGAACTTAAACGGCCATCAGCGACCGTTCAACTTTAGTCTTAGTTTAGCTCTTATCAGAAACTAAAAGCGTAGTTTAGGAACTTGTAACCCTGCCCTAAACTGCATTCTCCGTTTAAACAGTAGTTTAATCGATTAGTGACGTTTAAACGGGTATTGTACCCCCTTAGAATTCAAATCTTCGTTGCTAAGTTAATAAAACTATTACCCATACTTTGAAAATAAAAATTTTCATTTTATTAGGGAATTTTCAAGAAAAATGAAATTAATACTGAAAAATTTTAGCACGGACTTTTTTTAATTTTATTTTTTTATTTTTTTCTCTGAAATCCGTTTGGAACATTCCAAAAATATTTTAAAAATTTTCCCAAAAATCCTATACATTTTTTTAAATTTCCGTTTTTGAAAAGATTTAACCAAGAAGATGTTTGTATAATTTTAACATAAACAAGGCTGATTACTCTGTCATATTACTAATATTTTTTTCTCAACCATAGCTTTGAAGATTTCTTCAAAATTCCCTCATTACCTCATGCTGCTTGAACGAACTTTCTTTATTCCTGTTCGGATTGAATATTTATAAGTAAGACGGGATAACAAAGATTTTACAATAATTTGATAATAATGGTTCATCTCAGTGCGGGAATGCTGTACCAACCTGTCGACGGAAATGCAGCAGAGGTGGAGGATGGAGACTGTGCTGAAGTAAACGTCGAGGGAGTTCCAGACGTCGCACATGAACGCCCCGAAGAGCCACCGGCCTGTGATCTCGACGGAGGCGTTGAAGCACATCGCCCAGATGGCGACGAGCATGTCGGCCAGGGCGAGGCTCACGACGAAGTAGTTGGTGATGACGCGGAGCTTCCGGTGTCGCATGACGCTGACGATGACCAGCAGGTTGCCGAAGAGGGCGGCGACGATGATGACGACCATGATGGCGGTTTTGGCGACGAAGAGCGCCGCGTCGGCGCCGCCACCGTCCACGAGGAGCGTCGAGGGGTCCAAGGCCGCCCCTTCCGTGCTGCTGACGGCCGCTCCTGTGCTGCTGAAGGAAGCTCCAGTGCTGTCATAGGGAGGTATTACGACAGTCGTGCTCCTGTTTGTCACCATCCCTCACGGCACTCCCTCCTCTTCAGCCATTACCTCCCTCTCCTCCCTGAAACAGAACAATCAACGTCAACACATTTTCACACTACTTTCACAACTACTAATTGGATAGAGAAATTCACTGTAATAATTAGGTACGATTATATATAGCATTTCCGAATTGAGTTAAACCTTTTCCATTTAGATTTAAACCTTTTCCATTTGGATTTAAACCTATTCCATTTAGATTTAAACCTTTTCCATTTAGATTTAAACCTTTTCCATTTAGATTTAAACCTTTTCCATTTGGATTTAAACCTTTTCCATTTAGATTTAAACCTTTTCCATTTAGATTTAAACCTTTTCCATTTTGATTCCAAATGGAAAAGGTTTAAATCTAAATGGAAAAGGTTTAAATCTAAATGGAAAAGGTTTAAATCCAAATGGAAAAGGTTTAAACCTAAATGGAAAAGGTTTAAATCTAAATGGAAAAGGTTTAACTCAATTCGGAAATGCTATAGTTAATAAGTTTAATGAACTGGTTCCCGAGGGATCACCGAATGTTGAAGAACCCCGCTCCATTTAAGCGGGTGAGGCAGTAAATAGCCATGAGCGAAATCATCAGAACCAATAATTGGTTAGAGAAATATGATAATTATTCTCATCTTCCCTTAGTAAGACAGCAGTTGAAATCTGCGACGCGAGGAATGGCAGTCGAAGAAAATTCAACCTGAGATGGTTTACTTCTTTAATCATAGTTTATAGCTTCCCCATCATCGAATGTACAAAAGCTTTGTATTTATGCCGCAGAGGAAAAATATTTAGATACTCGAAAAAATGAATCAAGAGAAATAGTAAACCTTTGAGTGATAAATTTCTGCGATTTTAGATAATTTTTATTCGATTTATATTTGGATTTTTTTTGAATCTGAAACTGATTAACTCTATGTAGAGCTAAAACTTGTTGATCTGTATAGCTTTGTAGCCGCGCACACACTGTCTGTTGAATCCAGGGAACGAGAAGCGATCCAACACGAAACATAGTTTTTGGCTCTGCCCTCTTGCAGACATCAGTGCTGCCCACATTCAGAAGTATGGCGTTTACGTACTATTATAGGCTGCAGCAGCAGTTGCCAACATACTGGCTGTATCAAATATAAGGTGATTGGGGCAACTGTAACCTGGCGTAGGATACGGCATGGCAGGTCAGCGAAGGATCTCGTTCGAGCAGATTACCCATTCTTCATGCTAGAGTGAATGACGAACGGAATTCTGGCAGGAGGAACTTATTTCTTGTCTGAATTCAAGAATACGACCACTCGACCACGTGCCACGGCCAAAGCAAGTGGGCCCCGTGGGACTTGGAGCTGAACTCAAATCCCACGGGGAGGTGACTCGTAGGATAATGGCATAGCCAGAAGAGGCACGATCCTCCCTCCAACATTCCTGGGATAAGGTGATTCAATCTTGTCCCTCAGCCCTTATGTCCGAGCTCGGATCTCAGACCATGAAACCAAGCTGCCAGAAGGATATGGCTTCTGAGAGCTGAAAGTGCTGATATAATATTTTGATGTATATATTTAAGTAAAATACCATCGATTGTGGTGGTGAAATATTTGTCCAAATATAAATTATTAATGCTGCGAACGAAAAATATTTAGGTACTCGAAAATCAAAAATTTTACTAGCATTTTAAGTGTCTTCCTACAGGCAATCCTTGACACAAGCATCACTACTTGGAATCTTTGGCCGATTTTTTGATTCCAGGGTTGATATGCTGATTGGCCTCCCTTTAAATTCTGTCAACATCGGACCAACAGTAGAGCACGCTGAAATGTGATTTTACCTAAACATCAGTTTCTCACTGCTCAATAATTCTTGAAATTGAAGGGTTATTTAAGTCTGAGCCCACGTAGAAAGCACGCTGATTTCATCATAATCCGATTAGCCAAGTCAATTGATTTTTTTAGATTTTTGGTTTTTTGGTCAATTGATTTTCAATAATGAACCTTTGGAATTGACCCAAAAAAAAAAAAAAAATCAACACCCCCCCCCTCAAAATTTGTTGGTTTACGTTTCAAGGTACGTAGAATCCAAAAATCGAATAAAAATTTGGCCGTCCGTCTGCCGTACGCGGCACTTTCCTTAGTTCCCATGAACCGATTCTGATGAAATTTTTTATATAGGCTCCATTTGGGGTCTAGTTGTGCCCCGAAGCTTTTGGTTGATGTCGGTCACTTGTAAGGGTTGAAAAATAAGGGTTGAAATTTTGAATACGCCCTAATCGAAAAATTTTGATATATAGGTAATGTTTTTTCATCAATTTAAGATAATATTGAATTTTTAGAATTTTTGAGACCACCCGGAGCCCTGTACGGCAAACCGTTCGCTCCCTACGAGAACTTAATGTTGAACTTACGATAAATCAGAAACGCGAGTGTGAATAGCAAAAGAGGCCTAATCTCCGTTCAAATTTTGACTGAACAAAATGCGATCGCAGTAGGTACGTGGTGGGTAGGTAGTATCGGCAGAGCCGAGTTCCTTGCAGACGAGTGATCTATAGAGAAAAATAATAAACCTTTGTGTAATAATTTGCATTGTTTTCAAATCGTAATCGTGCATATCTACGATCGTATACTATGTTGTCAGGCCCTTCGGGGTAGTTTATTCCTGAATTCGCTACCCAGAAAACCTTGAGCTACTGACTTAGTGTTGATTTGAACAAAAAACGCTGCAAATTATTACACAATGGTTTATTATTTTTCTATAATGATCACTCGTCTGCAAAGCCACCAACCATCCAACTTGAAGGAAAACATCGATCGCATTTCGGTCAGCTATAATTTGAACGGAGATTAGGCCTCTTTTACGATTCACACCCGTGTTTCTGATTTATCGTACGTCCAACCCTTAAATTCTCGTAGGGAGCGAACGGTTTGTCCTACAGGGCTCCGCGTGGTCTCAAAAAATCATAGAAATTCTATGCTATCTTAATCTTCTATACTAACTCCATTTTTCAACCCTTAGAAGTGACCTACAACAACCAAAATCTTTGGGGCAAACTAGACCCCAAATGGAGCCTGCAAAAAAAGTTCATCAAAATCGGTCAACGATGTGGAAAGTTCCGCGTACGGCGGACGGATTATTTTTTTCCCATTTTTGGATTCTACGTACCTTGAAACGTAAACCAAAAAATTTTGAGAGGGTGTTAAAAAAAAATTTTTTTTGGTCGATTCCAAAGGTTCATTATTGAAAATATTAAACCAAAACTGAGTACTCCGCGGATCAAGAGAAATAATAACCTTTGAGTAATAATTTCCCGCGATTTTAGATCTTTTTAATTTATTTTAAATTTGATTCATTTAAGTCTGAAATTGATTAACCCTTTGTAGAGCTAACACTTTCTGAGCTTTGTAACAGATATAGCCGCACTCACACTGTGATCAATCCAGGAAATGGGAAGCGATCCTAAACTTATAGTTTTTCCATTCTGCTTCAAGCGGGACGCTCGAGTTCGATTCGTTCTTCCGATCTTTTGTTTGATTCCTCTCTCGCACGGTATGATGTTGGCGATTCTATTCACAAGACCGGCATTTCACTCCAACAGGTGGAGGTCGGTTTACCTTCTAATTCAGTTACTGTAATCGGGTTCCCCTTTCACCCTCCTGTCAAACGGCCATATCGAAGCTGTACAATTAAACAAGCTCCACAGCAAACGATGAAAATTAACCCTTTCCCCCTCCCTTCTCTTCAATCAGCTGAAATGACAGTATTCTCCATAGTGTGCCTGATCGCATTGCCGGAAAAACCTCGGCACCATTATCCAGAATATTTAGGTGGTGCACATCAGTACACTGAATGTAATTTGACCATGAAATGAGTGGGCAGTTCACCTCAATGACCTACAGCGCTAGTGATACTCCAGTTCCCTGCAAAACTTCATCACCCATCATTCAACGTGTTTTCGATGTTGCTAAGCCATTTTTCTCCGTTTTGCCTGTGTTCAACTGCAATGTAAGTGGATGTTTAATTGGATGTATTATTAAGTTATTCAATTGTTCTTTGCGTATTTTCGTAACCTATTGTTTTTTTTCTTTTTTCAAATTGGCCACATGGTATTTGGGTGTTTCACCTTGAATACAGACTTGATCTTCTACCTATCAAAACCAACAGAAACATATTTTGAGCAATGCATGCATTCCAGGGGACGTCCTATTGCAATTGGTCAATTTAAATCAGTTGGTGAGCGATAAAACACACATTTTTATTTACCTTCCTCCTGCATAAAACTGTTTTACTCAACGTACGTTATTTGATTAGTATTTTGAGTTAGAAATAGTGGACCCCCCCCCCCCTAAGCCAACATAACATTGCTAGGGGCATGGGAGCTTCGAATTTGAACAAACTTTAAAATCCATTATTCAAATTCGAGTTCACCCCCTACAATAAGCATATGCGAGTTCAACCTCCCCCCCCCCCTCCTCATCCTCTGATACAAATCTGGCACCAAAGCGGTAATACGTCGTAACAGACAATTCCCGGTCTGGACTTATGGAGCTCAGCTTTGAGGCTGTACGTCTCAGTCAAATCCAGACATCATCCAAAGATTCCTGAACAATCTACTAAGAACGGTGGTCAATGCACCATGGTACTTTCGAAACCAACGTCTCCATCATGGGCTTAAAACAATAAACGGTGCTATAGAGCTACAAGCTGTGAGGCACCTACAGCGGCTAAGATGTCAAATCAACGAGGAAGCAGTTCATCTCCTTGATACAAGTGATATCATCGGAAGATTGAAGCGTTCCAAACCACTTTACCTAGCTTACTTGTGAAGCAGTGAAATGAAACATCCACCATAATAAACAAAACTCAGTGATGTATTTTGGATTCAAATACTTGTCCATATTTTCAAAATGAAATTGTTTAATAAGTTATACTTGGTGCAATAAAGAATATTGAGAAAAAACCAGTGAACTTAGATCTGTTTAGGTAGTATACAAGGTGTAACGGTTAAGGTCGTACAACCAGCCAGGGTTCGATTCCACAACTAATTTGTGACTTTTTTTGTCTCCTGACTTTTTTTCTTAACCCCCTTATAGATAAGATTTTTTTCGTATTTTCGATCTTACGCCATTAAAACAGCCATAACTCCCTTGTTTTTCAGTCAACATTCAAATGTAATTATACCATTGGAAAGAGCGTTAAATTCTCTTAAATTAAAGACTGAGATGTTGAAAAATGAGCCCGAATAGTAATATCTCGAAAATCTCGGAAATTTTTCGTTTTTTCAAACGTTTGTAACACTAACTGAAACTGCCGGTTAGGTTCACACTGTAACCCCAAAAGTCGACCCAAAATCTCACATTTCCAAAGGTATGGTCATAAAATTGTTTAAAGTTGACTAATGGTGTAAAATCCTCGTTCCCGTGCCAAAACCGTGGATCTTCCAGTAAAAATCGGCGTTTTTCGCGAAAGACCTTTTTGCCCTAAAATGAGTTAGGCAGCCATCTTTTCGTACTTTGTCTCACCGAGTCAAATGATGACACAAGACTTATCGAAAAAGCAGTCACTGATATCTTGTCCAATTCACTTTTCGAAAATTTTCTTAATTTCTGTTAATTTGTATGCCAATTTTTTTATTACTAGATCGGCCAAGTTAAACGTTACTACGGTCGACAATAAGGTCAAAGTTATGTTTTTAATGTCCATCCTCCTCCCCACATCGCAAGTAATCAAACCACCCTGTTCATAATAACCTGCCTAAAACAAAATAGCAGTTCATAAAACTGGAAGATACCAATAACAAACAAAAACCAATCTCATCAAAAATGTCTTTCGCGAAAAACGTCGATTTTTACTGGAAGATCCACGGTTTTTGGCACGGGAACGAGGATTTTACACCATTAGTCAACTGTAAACAATTTTATGACAATACCATTGAAAAGCTGAGATTTTGGGTCAACTTTTGGGGTTTACAGTGAGAACTTAACCGGCAGTTTCAGTTAGTGTTACAAACGTTTGAAAAAACGAAAATTTTTCGAGATTTTCGAGATTTTACTACTCGGGCTCATTTTTCAACATCTTAGTCTTCTTTAAAAAGTTTTATTTAAGGAGATAGAAGATTTAACGCTCTTTCCAACGGTTGAATCCAACGGTTGAATCCAACGGTTGAACGATTTGAATTTTGACTGGAAAACAAGGGAGTTATGGCTGTTTTAATGGCGTAAGGTCGAAAATACGAAAAAAAAATCTTAAAAGTGGAAAAAGTCCGATTTTAAGGGGGTTAAGAAAAAAAAGTCAGGAGACAAAAAAAGTCACAAACTAGTTGTAGAATCGAACCCTGGCCGTTTGTACGACCTTAACCGTTACACCCTGTATAGTAGATCACATCCGTATTGAAGGTGAAACTCAAAAAAACCCACGAAATACGTGGTTTCTGGTGTCCTGGCACCACTGATTTGTTTCACCGGGGCACAAAGAATAATTTGTGAAAATCAGAGGTATATTGAAAATATTCGCTCAATTTCAAAGCTTGGGTACAATTAGGTAGCTGTAAAGGAACCGAAATGTTAAAAAATTTGATATTTTGTGAATATCATCCCCCCCAATCACCCCATCCCATGCTAATTTTGATTCTCTGGTGAAATAGTATAATAGAAATCGGAAGATTTTTGAGTCGAACAAAGAACGCTGCAAATTATTACACAAAGGTAATTTTTTCTATATAGATCACTCGTCTACAAAGAACACGGCTTTGCCGTTGTTACCACCAACCAACATGAAGAAAAACATCGATCGAATTTCGGTCATCTAAAATGTAAGCAAAAATGCATGTTATACAGCGTTCTGGTTAATTGAACTTAACCTAATCAAATGAGACGTCCCGAGGAATGGATGCATTACTAAACAATAGGTTTTATCTCCGAAACAGCTGATTGAGTTTTGCTCCCTCAAGTTTCAAACCTAAAGTTGAAAGAAATCGAAAGAACACCCGATTGCACCATTTCTCTGGAGAAAAGGAGAAAAGTTCGTCCCAATTGCTTAGAGGAACGTTGGCTCTGAGTAGCCAGTACACACCTTAAATCAACCAAGTCCGCTAGAAGCATTTACCAGAAGGTTGAACCGCTTGGCAGAACTCTCCTTCCTTACTCCTAATTGCCGCTGCGGACTCGACTCCCTCCTTAGGAAGGGCGCAGTATATTCGAGGTTATTTTGAAATTATCGAAGGTTCATTGCTACTTCCACCGAGATGTGAATAAAATTATGATAAATTATTCTTATTTCTATAACTACTACAAGTTTTGAGGTTACGATTCTTACATTGGAGGATCGTAAAATCAATACATGCAAAACATCTTGTTTGGAATAGAAAAGAATACGTTTTACTAATCAATCCACATTGGTAAATGTATACGTAACCAAGAAATTAAACGCAACATAAATATATATTAAATAAACATTATGTTCAGGTCTAATTTTGGTTTATTATTTTCAATAATCTACCTTTGGAATAGACCAAGATTTAAAAAAAAAAGTGTAACCCCACAAAATTTGTTGGTTTACGTTTCAAGGTTCTCGCTTTGAAATCAAAACAATTAATATAAACGAAATGAGTAGTAATCTGAAATAAAATTGGACTTGAATTTAAACACTGGTTCTCCATCAATAGCACCTACCACCATCTGTATTCTCCCTTGACCTCCCCTCTCAAATTTCAGCTTCCTGCGTTCAATCGGATTGAAAATGGCTTCGGAGCTCACTCAGCTGATCAGTGATCTGAAGAGTGAAGAAGATCTCCTCGAATGCTGGAGACGCCTGGAAGAGCATTTCCATTCAATAGGAGTAAAAATGGTTTCGGAGCTCACTCAGCTGATCAGTGATCTAAAGAGTGAAGAAGATCTCCTCGAATGCTGGAGACGCCTGGAAGAGCACTTCCATTCAATAGGAGTAAAAATGGCTTTGGAGTTCACTCAGCTGATCAGTGATCTGAAGAGTGAAGAAGATCTCCTCAAATGCTGGAGACGCCTGGAAGAGCACTTCCATTCAATAGGATTGAAAATGGCTTCGGAGCTCACTCAGCTGATCAGTGATCTGAAGAGTGAAGAAGATCTCCTCGAATGCTGAAGACGCCTGGAAGAGCACTTCCATTCAATAGGAGTAAAAATGGCTTTGGAGCTCACTCAGCTGATCAGTGATCTGAAGAGTGAAGAAGCCTTTGAGCAATGATTTGCAGCGTTTTTTACCCACCAACATTTTTTTTACCTACCAACTTTTTTTACCTACCAGCTAGGTACTA
This sequence comes from Apolygus lucorum, assembly GCA_009739505.2. Classification (NCBI taxonomy): domain Eukaryota; kingdom Metazoa; phylum Arthropoda; class Insecta; order Hemiptera; family Miridae; genus Apolygus; species Apolygus lucorum. The sequence continues at coordinate 25,885,761 of CM019180.2, read as the reverse complement.
CCTACCACACCATACTGGCTTCACACCTTCACAATCAAGTTTATTAGAAAGAACTAAACGCTTATATATTATATAAATAACGGAGCTCCTACACTATTCCCAACAGTGAGTCAACAAATAACATCTGCAGTAGACGTCACTTTTGTTACCACGTCATTAGCGTTGGAGCTAACTTGGTCTGTTCTGGATGACACCCTGGGATCAAACCATTTCCCATGTTTAATAACATTCGACAGTACAGAAACTCTCCAAAACGCTGTGCCAGCTAGGAAATGGAAGATACACAAAGCTGACTGGGTAAAATTTAGATCATACTTGGATAAAGAAAAAGGTAGACTTGAAGGTAACCGCCTTAATTATGCAAACTTTATGATTATTATACATGAAGCGAGTGAGTATGCAATTCCACAAACAAACCCTTCAAAACCTCCCAAATCATCATCTTACTGGTGGAATGAAGCCTGCAGTAATACGGAAAGATCAAGAAAAGAAGCATTAGCAAACTGCAGAAACAATGGTTTTACATACGTTAACTTCATTGCAGCTTATAGAGCCATTGCGTTAGCAAAAAGAGCGACCCGCCAAGCTAAACGTGAATCGTGGAGGACTTACTGTTCTGGGTTGAACAGACACACACCGATTCGCAACATCTGGAGACAGATCAAGGCAATAAAAGGTAGTGGAACTCGTAATAACAAACATTTACAGGAAGGAGAATGGGTTGAAGATTTTCTGGATAAGTTGGCTCCGGGATGGGTACCAACAATGCCCTCAGTGGAGATCGCTCTTTCGACTTCTGGCAGACCAACAACAGATCAAAACAGTTTCATGACTGCACCGTTCACATTCACTGAACTTCAAAAAGCCCTCACGATTTCAACAACTGGTTCATCACCAGGACTTGATCAAATACCCTATACCATCCTGGACAACCTTACCACGGAATATAAAACCTTTCTGCTGAAAATATATAATGAAATTTGGTATAGTGGAGAATTTCCAGAGGAGTGGTCGAACTACGTTATCGTACCCATACCCAAGAGAACGGGACAGTTAAATGCTGATGCCTTAAGACCAATTGCTTTGGCATCTTGTCCAATGAAAACATTGGAGAGAATGGTAAAATTCCGCGTTCAATGGTGGATCGAATCTCGAAATATTTTACCTCAAAGTCAATATGGCTTTCGTAATCAAAGATCTACCTACCATGCTATAAATCAATTCGTCCTAGATATAAGTCTTGCACTAACAAAGAATATGACAACTCTAGGCTTGTTCTTGGACGTAAAGTCAGCTTATGACAATGTGGTTTTACCGGTGTTATTAACCAAATTAGTGGAAACAGGCCTACCTTTCCAATACGTCAAAAACATTATAACAATGATCGAAAAACGAAACATTTACCTACGGCTAAACGGAAGACTATTGGGACCTAGAATAACTTCTAAAGGATTACCCCAAGGAGGGATTCTTTCTACTCTTCTATACATAATATATGTATCAAAGTTGGAACAAATACTACCAGAAGGTATTTCGATTATACAGTATGCTGATGATGTTTGTGTTTATGCATCTGGTCATAACTTTGAAGAAATCAAAGAAATCCTCGATTTGGCAGTGTTAAATATAACAAGCTACTTTGACGACCTGGGTCTTGAGATTTCCACTGCCAAATCAATCGTCTGTCCCTTCACGAGGAAACGATCAATACCTTTAGGCAATGAGATTCAATTGGGAAATATGTGTTTTCCAACCAAAAATAAAACGAAATTTCTAGGAGTAGTGATGACGAGAACACTGCTTTGGAACAAACATATGGAAGGACTCACTGGAAAACTTGAACCATATAAAAATATACTCCGATCCATCTCAGGAACTAACTGGGGAGCTGACCCGAAAACTGCACTCTTATTTTACAGAGCCACTATTCGCAGCATCTTGGACTATGCGTGTATGTTCTATGGTACTGTATGTGAATCTACGGCTGAAAAGTTGGATCGCCAACAATACGCTTGCCTACGTCTGATTCTAGGTTCCACCAAATCTACACCTCTCAATTCTCTAATGGCTGAAACGGGAGAGTTTCCTCTTCGACTAAGGAGAAAAATGCTAGCGGATCGCTTCCTAGCAACTAATTATAGCAGGCATCCAGGTCAGTACACAAAGACTGCACAATTAAACGTAGAAGTATTGACAGACCGATATTGGATGAGAAAGAAGACACCCTTACTTTGTGAGAGTTTTCTAGATCTACAAGGACATCTGGATGGGATCTCAATTTCTGCCAAGCCACACATGTACGCGATAAAGTACACAACCACTCTAACTCCACCAACCATACTCTTGAAACAGGGCTTCAAAAACAAATCAATTCTCGAAATGAGAGCCGATATTATGATGACGCTACAAGAAAAATGGCCAGGAGCAAGATACATATACACCGATGGCTCTAAAATGAACGGTCGCACTGCTTGCTCATATTTCGACGAGACTTGCCGAATTTCTGGGAGCAAACGATTGTGGGATCATACATCCATATACTCTGCTGAGATGTATGCCCTCCTCTTCGCGCTGAAATACATCTCTACCAGTAATAGTAATTACAATATCAATGTAATCATTTCGGACTCTCTCAGTGCACTTACGAGATTGAAGAAGTGTGGACCAGGATCCTCAATTGGTGCACTAGAAAAGAAGATATTGAGTGAAGTGGGGAAAATTAGAGAAATGGGAAGATCTGTGCATTTCTTTTGGATTAAGGGCCATATAGGTATTAGTGGAAATGAAAATGCTGACCGGATTGCGAAGGTAGCCATAAATGAACCACAAGCAATAATTGAACCAATATTTCCACCCTCAGATCTGAATCAACATTTGAAAACTACTGCTCAAACTGAATGGAAACAGATCTACGACAATCACCGTGCAGGCCGCAACTATGTTCTCATGTTTCCCGAACCATCCAGACAACCCTGGTTTTATCACATACAGGGAAAATGCAAACAATTTTACAAATGCCTCTCACGTATTCGATGTGGAACAGCGAACACACGATCACATCTGTGTAAAATTGGAATATTAAATGATGACGCCTGTCGATTTTGTAACGCCGAAGTGGAAACTATAGAACACCTATTACTGATTTGCTCTGCGCTTGAAGTCCAACGACAATCACTAATCAATGTACTCGTCCGTGAATTAAACCAGCCTTACTCAGTGACAACAATAATACAAACCGAAAAACCTATAGTGTATAGTGCAGTGTTTGCATATGTATGTTCAATTAACTTTAATCCTTAACAACTATTATTGTTGAATGAAATCATGAAATTCAATTTATTTTTATTCTTACTAAATGAATTCATAAAAGATGTAACATGAATATTTATATGTATGTATGATGTTGGTTAATGGCAAATAAAAGCCAAAGCCATAAATAAAATTTAAAAAAAAAAAAAAAAAAAAAACTAAACGCTTCACACTCGATTGGAAAAATAGAAAGCTTCATAAGGAAATTTGATTACTGGTTACGCAGAAGGCAAAACTGTAAACAAATTGAAGAAATGAACAGCGATCGCATTTTAGTCCGATAAAATTTGAATGGAGATTAGACCTCTTTTGCGATTCACACTCATGATTCTGTTTTATCGAAGGAAAACCTTCAAGTACTCGTAGGGACCGAACGGTTTGTCCTACAGAGCTCCGGGTGGTCTCAAAAATTTTTGAAAATTCAATACTATTTAAAATTGGTGAAAAAACGATACCTTTATTTCGACAGTTTTCGAGCTAGGGCACTCTTGAAAATTTCAACCCTTAATTTTCACCCCTTAGAAGTGACCTACATCAACCAAAAGCTTCGCGGCACAACTAGACCCCAAATGGAGCCCATATACCAAATTTGAACCAAATCGGTCCAGTGTTGCTAAGAAAAGTGCCGCGTACGGCGTACGGCGTACGGCGTACGGCGTACGGCGGACGGACGGAAGTTTTTTTATTCGATTTTCGTATTCTACGTACCTTGAAACGTAAAACATCAAATTTTGAGGGGGGGTTAAAATTTTTTTTTTCTTGCTCGATTCCAAAGGCTTATTATTGAAAATAATAAACCAAAAGTCATGGGAAGTCACTGTTTCATTTCTTATTTTTTTGAGATTTAACAATGAAAATAATACATGAAATACCACGTGAAATAATACGTTTTGATGAATGAAAAAAGACAATGGAATTCGTACATATAATTTTTACGCCCTAATGCATTTACCAAAATTTTGATGTTTTTTCTATTATTAACTTTTAGAATCGAGCTAGAAAAAAAACATTTTTTACTTTTAAGCCCCCTCCTCTCCCTCAAAATTTGATGGTTTATGACACAAGGTAAAACAAAATTTGGGTTTTAATATTAAACTGTTCCAAAAACGTGCGATACTTCAACGCAGGACTACATAAATTACCAACCTTTTTCCTCATTTAGTACGGTGATGACCAAACATACACGAATGAAATGGAAATCATCCTCAGGATCATGAAAACTAGACAGAGAACAAACCTCACCGGCTGGAACTGAAGTCTCCTTTTTCAGTTAGCTACACCAAGCTGGCACATTTTATTTGGGAATCAAGATCCCTGAAGAGCTTGTATGTCTCCCCTTCGTTAAGCCGCTTGCATGAAGCTCGAAAAAAAATCTCTCCCTCGAAACTGGAACAAAACTCTGTTCTTATCAAGCTTGGGCTGAGCGACGTCAAATGTAGTTAGAAGGTTGGGAAGACCAAGTCTCGACGTCAGAGCTCCATAATGTTTCGCTCAACAAATCCATTCTCATCATCATCCAATAAGTAACACTTCATACCTGAAAATCTACTACAAATTTGAAACACAATGTTTAGCAATGCATGCTAGAGAGCATGACTTTGAATGAAAAATAGAACAAACAAGTACGTAATAAAACACTAATTATTCGTACCATTAGTTAAATAACATTCTCCAGAACTGAATCGGATTGTGTGAAGAGACGAGACGAAAACGCATTTGCCAAGTTGGGTGGACAGTATAGCTTCCTCATATGGAAAAACGCTGCAAATTATTGCACAAAGGTTTATTATTTTTCTATATAGATCACTCGTTTGCAAAGAACATGGCTTTGCCATTGTCACCATCTAACGACCCTAGGTACTACCTACCTACCACATACCTACATCACAACAAATTTATTTGGGAGAAATAAAAGCTTCATACTCAGTTCGAAGAAACAGGGAGTTGAGGTAGCCCTAATTATTAGGAAATTCTATTATTGGTTGCTAAGGAACTGAGTAAAAGTCGAAGAAAAGAACAAAGAACGGATTTTGGTCAGCTAAAATTTGAACGGAAATCAGGCCTCTTTTGCGATTCAGGTTCGTGTTTCTGATTTATCGTAAGTCCCTTAAGTTCTCGTAGGCAGCGAACAGTCCTTTAGAGCTCCGAGTGGTCTCAAAAATTTCTTAAAATTCAATGCTATATAAAATTGCTGGAAAAGAAACAATACCTTCATTTCGAGAGTCTTCGAGCTATGGCACTATTGACAATTTCAATCCTCAACCAAAAGCTTCGAGCCTCAACTAGACCCCAAATGGAGTCCATACACCAAATTTAATCAAAATCGGTCCATGGTAACTAAGGAAAGTGCCACGTATGGCGGACGGACGGAAACATTTTTATTCGATTTTCGGATTCTATGGACTTTGAAACGTAAATTATCAAATTTTGAGGGGGGTTAAAAAAAAATTTCTTGGTCGATCCCAAAGGTTCATTATTGAAAATAATAAACCACAAGTGGGGTGATAACTAATAAATGCATTTGTGGTATTTTCCAAGTACTCAAGTATTTTTATGTTTGAACAAGATTTCCATGAGTAGGTACGTATCAGTTTGCAATTTGGGAATCAAATTTGTTGATACAGCTCCAGTGTCTTGTGAAAGATAGGAATCAATACTGAGCAACCTTTCCTGAAAAGAGGGGATGTCGATTCCAAAGGTTCATTAATGAAAATAATAAACCAATATTGAATATAATAAACCAAAACTAGTAGATGTAGAAGTAGGTAGGTGTTGTAGATATATAGTTATTATTGAGCAGAGCACCGAAGAAATCAGCAAGACATTTTCACGATCGGTGTTGTTGATATTGTAGGTAATGCCTACTAACAGAAACACGATTGTGAAGTCGTCCACATGTATAATCACTCCTATTGATCAGTCCATCATGATTCCAATACGTGCATTCGTTTAGGGACAAAATTTGAGCAATCAGATCGTGGGAAACCTATTGATATTCAAGTAATACCAATTCCGAGCGTGCGCAGACGCTGCTGTTTGTCAGATATTGACGAAATTCATAAGGGACTGTGTCGTGGCTACCCCAAATTAACCCTGAAAATTGGATCCTCAAACGAGGATTGTCCACAGACAGACACCGGATGAAAGTTACGACAACGTATAACTGAGCTCCTCCCTGAGCACCTGGGCGATCGAATCTTAAATACTTCACCACTTTCATCTAACATAAGTTCAAAAACATTCCACAAATCGTTATTTTTCGTGGAGAAATAACAGTACATTCTGCCATACTAATATCCTCATGTTTTTCAAAAGGAAAAATTTTCTCTGTGCGTTTTTTCATCACACCTGAGTGATCTTTATACCTTATACTTGATATTTTCATTTGTATAGAATCTCTGCCTTTAAACGTTCGAGCAAATATGTATTATGTAGGAGGCGTCCTTTCATCTAGTGATCTATCCAATCAAGAGATCTTCTACTCACTCAAAATGTTAATAATCCAAGTTTTGGATTGAAGGGAAGGCTGAAGCCTCCATTTGTATAACAATGGCACCGAAACAGTTGAATAAATTTCACTCTATATAATTAGCGGTCTTCCGCTCTCCGACGAATTTTTTTCTTTTTCGCCTTTGGCTCGAAATCTCGTTAGAGTTTCTGGCGTTTCTTCCATTTTCTTGCGACTGAATCAGAGCTGATTCCATTGTTTCCGAAGACCTCCTCGGCCTTCTATTGTGATTTGTCGAGCGTCGTCTTTTCTTCCATTATAATCATTTTCCGTATATCCGACCGAATAAGAAGGGAGGTTGAAAACGAACTTTTCGAGAGGGGAAAACTTGAAGGGGCGGCTTCGACTAGTCATGCAGGGATGGGGTCACCTCATAAGCTAATTATGCAGAATGAAATGCAAATGGAGGACGGGAGGAAAGTTTTCCTTCGCTCGGGAAGACGCTCTTTCCGTATTCAAATCGTGTTCTCAAAGGTATGCGCTGGGTGTGGCGCGATAAGCATTTTTTTTGTTTTGCCAAGTTAATCAACATGTTCACCAGACAAAGCGAGAATGAATTTAGCAGTCGAGAATCTCAAAGATATCCATCTGAGAGAACGGGGAATCCCTCAAACAGTGAGTAATAGATCGATGATCGACAGTACATCTTTATCACAAACAAACCCAAGAACATGATAATGATGTACTTTCGTTTATTACGTGTGTTTTCAATAATAAACCTTTGAATTCGATCGAGGAAAAATAATGGTTGCTTAGGACGCAAAATCGAGTACAACTCGAAAACGCTGCAAAATAATACACAATGGTTTATCATTTTTCTATATAGATCACTCGTCTGCAAAGAACACGGCTTTGCCATTGTTACCACTAACCAACACGAAGAAAAACATCGATCACATTTCAGTCAGCTAAAATTTGAACGGAGATTAGGAGTCTTTTGCGATTCACACACGTGTTTCTGATTCATCGTAAGTCCAACCCTTTAATTCTCGTAGGGAACGAACGGGTTGTCGTACAGGGCTCCTCGTGGTCTCTAAAAATTTTAAAAATTCAATACTATCTTAAATTGATGGAAAAACAATACCTTTATATCAAAATTGTTTGAGCTAGGGCGTTTTCAAAATTTCAAACCCTTAGAAGTGACCTACATCACCCAAAATCTTCGGGCACAACTAGACCCCAATTGGAGCCCATATACGAAATTTCATCAAAACCGGTCAATGCTAACTGAGGAAAGTGCCGCCTACGGCGAACGGACGGCCGGAATTTTTGAAGAAATTTCGTATATGGGCCCATTTGGGGTCTAGTTGAACTGCGAAGCCTTTATTTAGTGACAGTCATTTCTAAGGGGTGAAAAATAGGGGCAATAATTTCCAAATTGACCTAGCACGAAATTATTGATGTAAAGGTATTGTTTTATCACCAGTTAAAAATAGAATTGAATTTTCAGAATCTAATGAGATCGTATTTTCGATTCACAATCAAGGTTATTATGAATACGCTTCACACTCAATTCGCAGCAATAAAAAGTTGTGGAATATAGAAATTTGATTACTGGTTGCTAAGGATGCCAAACTGAGTACAACTCGAAGATACGAACAACGATCGCATTTTTGTCAGCTGAAATTGGAACGGAGATTAGGCCTCTTTTGCGATTCACACTCGTGTTTCTGATATATCGTAACTCCAACCCTAGGTTCTCGTAGGGAGAATAATTCAAAACTATATAAAATAATGAAAAAAACAATACCTCCATATCAAAAGTTTTTGAGTTAGGGCGTTTTCAAAATTTCATCCCTTATTTGTCAACCCTTAGGAGTGAATGACATCAACCAAAAGCTTCGGCACACAACTAGACCCCAAATGGAGCCCATCTACCAAATTTCATCAAAATGGGTCCTTGGCAACTAAGGAAAGTGCCACGTACAGCGAACGGCGGACGGTCGGCAAAATTTTTATTCGATTTTTGGATTCTATGTACCTTGAAACGTGAACCAACAAATTTTGAGGGCAGGTTAAAAAAAAGTTTCTTGGTCGATTCCAAAGGTTCATTATTGAAAATAATAAACCAAAAAGAGTGAGTAAAATTGCTTCTTTTGGTCACTTTCGCGTTTGTGCTCTTTCTGCCAGTTCGCAGCGCACTCCTGTGTTCGATAACGTAAGCTGATTTTTTCACGTATACTTTCAAAGGTAGCACTGCTGTCGTAAGGGGCACCTGGTCACGTCACAATATGGCTGCCCCCATATTCAGATTGTCACTAAATTTGAAATTTCCATCTTCCTTAAATTCTATAATTTTTTGGATGCTTTTTCGAGCAGCACACTATGGTTTTTTTCGATATCAGTGAACCGTCTTTCAAAAAAAAAAATAATAATAATAATAAGAATTGGCAACCAACTCTCGAATAACGATGTTTTGGTGGTAGGTACTTCCAGTCAAGTTTAACTTGACTGTGAACCTTGAAAAATATTATGGGAGATACATAGTTACTGATAATGGGAGAGCTGTGTTCTTTGCAGGCGTTTCAAAGGCAGTTGCAGCTGAGTAGGAAAAATAGATACCATTAGAACCTTATGGAACCAATTTTAGTTTATTATTTTCAATAATGAACCTTTGGAATCGACCAAGAAAGAATTTTTTTTACACCCCCTCAAAATTTGATGGTTTACGTTTCAAGGTACGTACCTAGAATCCAAAATCAAATAAACATTTGGCCGTCCGTCCGCCGTACGCCGTACGAGGCACTTTTGCCACTTAGCATTGACCGTTTTTGATGAAAATTTGGTACGTAGGCTCCATTTGAGGTCTAGTTGTGCCCCGAAGATTTTGGTTGATGTAGGTCACTTCTAAGGGTTCAAAAATCAATTTCGAAATTTTGAAAACGCCCTAACTCAAAAAATTTTGACTTAAAGGTATTGTTTTTCCTTCAATTTAAGATTCTACAGAATTTTTAAAATTTTTTGATACCACGCGGAGCTCTGTAGGACAAACCCTTCGCTCCCTACGAGAATTTAAGGGTTGGACGTACGATAAATCAGAAACACGAGTGTGAATCGCAAAAGAGGCCTAATCTCCGTTCAAATTTTATTTGACCGAAATGCGAGTGACGTTTTTCTTCATGTTGGATGGTTGGTGGCTTTGCAAACGAGTGATCAATATAGAAAAATAATAAACCATTGTGTAAAAATTTGCAACGTTTAACATTTCACTTACACCACAATTGAGCTCTTTTTGATTCCACGAGCCATTATGATTTCTAAAACTGAGCTTCTTCATCGTGGCACCTTTTCTATCCAACAGTCCATACTTGTGAGCATCCACCGACAGCTTGGGTGCCTCACTGACCTACCGGTCATAAATTTTAACCACATGGTGTACCTACTTCCTGAACAGATTTTACTAAAGTTCTTCGACAAACTGATCAGAACTGTTTTATTTATGGCCATGGCGGCTAGGTAGGTAGGAATGAGCCCTTGAATTTATGTGATGGCATATCTATTACTTATTAGAGTTACTTATATTCAAACTCTACCAACGCCTTTTTCCTTCGCATTCAACCGTACCTACTGATAAATTTTTCACTGAATATGTACTAGTAACTGCTAACTTTGTACTTCCAATAAACTTATGATCAGTTCTACTTCGAACACAGGCATCC